>VYXH01003906.1:384258-422801 GCA_013397275.1 Burhinus bistriatus | reverse complement strand
GGCCTCGGCGCCGAGCGGCCGCTCCGCCTGAGCCCCGGGCAGCAGCCGCCCGCTCCCCCGCTGCCCCTGGGGCCGTAGGGCCGCGCCGGCCCGCGCCCTCCCCAACGATGCCCCATCTCTGGCCGGCGCTCCGCGGCGTGCTCTGGGAATACTGGGCAGCGCTCCTGGTCGGCGGCTTCTGGGGCCAGTGCTCGCACGGGATGCCGCATGTCATCCGGATAGGTAAGGCCGCCTCTCCCCGCGGGGACGGGCCGGCAGCGGCCGGGCGAAGTTCAGGGCGCGGTGCCGGGGCGGTGCGGGGTTGTGTCCCGGCACGGAGGGGGACCGTGCCGCTGCCGGGGGGGGAGCGCGCCTGGTGCGAGCAGCCGCCCTGGGCACGGTGCAGTGGGGGTGCTGGGCACGGTGCAAAGAGGAGAGGAGGGGTGCTGAGCCCCCGAAGAGGGGGGATGCTGAGCCTTCGGAGAGAGGGGATGCTGTGTCCCTGGAGAGAGGGGATGCTGAGCCCTCGGAGAGAGGGGATGCTGAGCCCTCGGAGAGAGGGGATGCTGAGCCCCCGGAGAGAGGGGATGCTNATGCTGAGCCCCCAGAGAGCGGGGATGTTGTGTCCCCGGAGAGGAGGGGTGCTGAGCCCCCGGAGAGGGGGGATGCTGAGCCCCCAGAGAGCGGGGATGTTGTGTCCCCGGAGAGGAGGGGTGCTGAGCCCCCGGAGAGGGGGGATGCTGAGCCCCCAGAGAGCGGGGATGTTGTGCCCCCGGAGAGGGGGGGTGCTGAGCCCCCGGAGAGGGGGGATGCTGAGCCCTCAGAGACAGGGGATGCTGTGCCCCCGGAGAGCAGGGATGCTGTGTCCCTGGAGAGAGGGGATGCTGAGCCCCTGGAGAGCGGGGATGCTGTGTCCCCGGAGAGAGGGGATACTGAGCTTCCGGAGAGGAGGGATGCACTGCCTCCTGAGAGAGGGGATGCCGAGCCCCTAGAGAGCAGGGATGCCGTGCCCCCGGAGAGCGGGGATGCTGTGTCCCTGGAGAGAGGGGATGCTGTGTCCCTGGAGAGAGGGGATGCTGAGCCCCTAGAGAGCAGGGATGCTGTGCCACCGGACAGAGGGGTTGCTGAGCCTCTGGAGAGGAGGGATGCTCTGACCCCAGAAAAGGGGAATGCTGTGCCCCTGGAGCAGGGGGATGCTGTGCCTGCTACAAGGAGGACTGCGGTGCCTGGTGCAAGGAGGGCTGCCATGCCCCTGGAGAAGGGAATGCTCTGCACTCTGGAGAGGGGGGCTGCGGTGCGAGGAGAGGTGCTGTGCAAGTGCAAGGAGAGGTGTTGAGCCTGCTGCAATAGGGGTGCTGTGCAGAGGTGCCTTGACCCCGAGCCAGAGGTGCTCAGCACAAGGGAGAGGCAGCCCCAGGGGGCCTGCAGCACCGAGCCCCGCTGCCTGGAGGATGCCAGTGGGCTCGTTACGCCACAGCCACTGCTGAGGGCCAAGCATGTTTCATTAAATTGCTAAGATTCTGGGGAAAATTAATTTTTAATAATGTTACATAAAGTAATTGCACAGATAACAGCTTGGGAAAGAGTCTATGATTTTTCTTTTTCTAATTAAATGAGATACGTGTTTTAAGTGTGTCATGTAAAGAACAGCACTGATTTTCTGTTACATCCCATGCACTTTGCCATCGGTACACATTCCCAGGGATTTGCAGTCTCTGCCTAGTAGAAATTATAAGGACAGCTTTACCTGTCTTTTCAGGGACCAAATTCTAATCCAGAGAAACTAGTGAAAACTGAATAGATTTGTGAATATTTTAAAGTGGAAAAAAAATCAGTCTTATTTATCCCAGTGCAACTGCACAGCAGCAATGTGAAAGCCAGTAAGAAAAATATGCTAGTCCTGAGGGAGAGCCGCTTTCTGAAGTGAAACACTGTCACCTCCAGAATGGTTTCGAGCGACTGCATGGCCCAGATCATCTCACGGACAAGGGCTTGATTCCTGCAGGGTGAACATCTGCTCTCCCCTGGACTTCTGTGAACAAGGCATTCCAGGCAGACGTGGTCCTGTGCATGTTGTAGTGCCAGAAATGTTGGTAGAAAAGGTTAATGGACCTGCCTCTGGGGCCTGGGCCCCGGTGGCTGCTGAACTTTTACTAGAGCCAAGCTGCTCGGTATGCTCAGCCGCAGCCTGAACAGCTGGAAATGTTTTGTGCGACAGAAGCCCACTCCCAGGAGAGCTCCCGTTGCTGCTGACGGGGCACGCCGGGCTTCGCCAGTCCCACGGCAAGCAGGGCGGTGGCGTCCCACTGTGCCATGGCAGAGCCCCCCCCATCTACCACCAGTCTGTCCCCACCGAGAGCACCACAGTGCCGTGGCAGCGTTTCTCTTCCCAACAGGTCCCAGGGCACAGATCCCCGTCGGGACCGTAAGCTGTGTACCCGGGGGGCCCTGTTGCAGCTGGCATGCCGGGCTTGCAGCTCGTCCTGCTTTCAGCTTGGCAGCAGCGGGCCTGATTCTTGGTGGCCAGAGCCGGCGTGCTGCCAGGCTGATGCTCCGGAGGCGGCACGCAAGGGGCTGCTGCTGCGCAAGCAGCTGCTCGCGGGGAAACGGGCTGATGTCCCCTGGGCGGGGGCTGCCGAGACCCCCGGGAATACCAGTGTGGCTCATGGGAGACGCTCAGGCCCAGGACTGTCCCTGTGGCTCTGGGGAGACGTTTAGCCCCAAGTCCCGGTGCCTCAGTTGTCCTGAAAATGGATTTTCTAGACAGGGCTCAAAGCAAAAAGGCTAGAGGAGCTTTCAACACAGAAACTGCTGCCAGCCCTTCACCAAAATCACTCGGTTTTGCTGCAGCTCTGCTCCCCTTCGCCTGGAGCTCCCCGGCTCGGCTCGGGGGCCGCCCCAGGAGCCGGGTGAGGGGGACACTGGTGCTGGGCTGGTGCAAACGCCGTGAGGCGGCAGGCAGGGCAGGCAGGGCAGGCAGGGCAGGCAGGGCAGGCAGGCAGGCAAGGGCAGGCAGGGCTGCCCGCTGCGGGAGCACTGCTGTGCACCGCCTCTGCCAGCGCCGCCGTGCCTTCCCCAGGAACGGCCTTGCTTTAATTACTGAGAAACACCCTAACATTCAGCACCTCATTTAGCCGCCGCCTTCATCAGTAAAATATGAAACTTAAAGATCAGAAAAAAGCTTTAACCGGGGCTGCAGGGAGATCCCTGTTTACCTTCGCTCTCAGCTAAAACTGGCATAATTTTGACCTCTTTTTCAGCCCACTGGAAAACTGCAGCTTTTTCCCCCTGCATTAATTTGTGCAAAGCTGTCCTGGCTTTCAAGTAATTCTTTTAATTATTAGGTTATGCCAAGAAGTGGAGAACACTTAAATAAGTATTGTTTTAGAACTGAAAATCAAACCAAAGGGAAAACAGGTAACTTTTCAAAGCTCTCCTTTTTTCCTGTGGAGCTGACTACTAAAATAAATACAGGGAGAGAGATATTTAAGAAAGGGAAGGATAAGCCAAAAGCACTCTTTCTCTCACAAGTAAAATGTAAATATTTAATCTACACATCTAAACATAATCTATACATATACACGTACAAAGAAAATCTGTGCCCCATTGCTGGATTTTTTTTTATGAAGTAGGAGTCTGTATCTGAAGCTTATTCAACAGCTCTTCAATTATTATGCAATCTGTTAAATATTTGAAAATGCTGTATCAGAAAACACCATCTAGATCTGCTGCATGCTCAAGGTGCTCAATTCAGCTCCGAGTTATTCTGGTATAAAGACAGATAACTAACGGTGCGCGTGGCGTTACTCCGTGTTTACACCCCTGTGAGTGAGAGGTAGTCTGTGACGCTGCCAGCCCCGATGCGGATGAGATCAGAGAGATTATACCTGTTATTAAGGGCTGCACCGAGCAGCCCAGTGTTTGCAGTATCATGCCCCTCATATAGTAAAAGCAGTAAGTGCAAGATGATTAAGCTATCGCAGATAGCCTATTTATCTAACCTTTCTCTTAGATTAAAAAGCAGTAGTAGCACGCCTTCAAAGTGACAGACGAGAGCTTGATGCCATTTTGTAGAGCCTGATGGCACCGGCCCTGACAAAGCAACACGGGCTGACTGGAAACGGTCTCACACGTGGAGCCGGAAGGACTGGCGTTTCATCGCAGACCGGTTTCAGTTGCCGTGCTTTGCTGAAGCATCATCAGAAATTACTCAGAGTGATTATTTTGATGGATGACACGTTAGCAAGATATACGTGCAGATCAGATGGATGCCAACGGTTTGAGATTAATAAGGAATTGTAAAAAATAGACCACAGGAGCCGTCAATCCAATTTTAGCACTTGCATTTTGTTGATTAGTGGGTTGGTTTGTATTCAAGTGCTGCTGAGGAGGGGACACCAAAACCGCGCAGCCCCACTGCCATCGTTTCCCCTGGCCACCCCGTGAGGAGAGCAGCAGAAGTGGCGCCTGCCACCCCCTCTGCCACCCCCTCTGCGGGCGGGTGGTGCCAGCAGGGTCCCCAGCCGACCCTGCACTTGGGTCCCCCCAAACCCCGGCTGCACGCTCGCCTCGCCCTTCCTCGGCAGGAGAAATGCGCTGGGCCTGGGAAGGATTTCCTTTTGCTTTCTACATTTTTTAAAGGAATCACCTTCACCTCCGGGCTCTCGCTCTTGTTCTGTTTTTTTACTAAGGTTGTATTACTGCTGATATTTGTGGCAATAATTATTCCTCAAGCATATTTAGAAGTCCCACTCTTGTATCACTGAAGTCGCTGTGAACAGGATCAGGCTCCAGCTAAGCTTTTAAACAAACAGTCCTGCATGGAGGCATTTATCGGATTTTATTTCTTGTAGTCTCTTTCTAAGCTGTGTTTGTGTAGAGAGGGGGTCAGGGCATCGATTGTTTGTATGATTTGCAAGTAACACAGAAAAAACAATCAAATTGGATTGGAGTCTATGTGGAAAAAAATCATTGATTTTTTTATATAAATACATAGGAAACAAATTCTGTGGATAATTATCCTCCTCGGTGCGATTGGCTTTTCTGAGGCTTATTATGTCTGTCTGGAATTTTATTTTGAAATCACCTTCCCACACTCTGCAAATGAAGTTTTATTTTTAAAAATAAAGGCAAAAGCAAGCTTTTTCAGGCTGGAAAAGGCAGTGCCCACAGGGCTGGGAGCTGCGTGGCTACAAGGTATGGGGATGCCAGAGAGGGAATCCTCAGAAAGGCGGGTCGAGTGTTTTTCTGTTCAGCTCACGCTTGGTGACCGGTTTGGCCAGTGTCCTTTGGGGAGGGGTGGCAGGACGGTCCAGCCCGGCTCTCCAGCCGGGGCTCCGGCGTGGGATGGCACCGGGGTGTGAGAGGGGCCGGAGCCCCACCTGCACGCACTGACCCGTGGGCGGGGGGTTTCTCAGTGCACACCAGGCAGTGCACACTGGGCAGCACACATCGTGCAGTATACGCTGGGCAGCGCACATCATGCAGTGCACACCGGGCAGTGCACATCATGCAGTGCACACCGGGCAGCGCACACCGGGCAGTGCACACCGGTCAGCGCACACCGGGCAGTGCACATCATGCAGTGTACACCGGGCAGTGCACACTGGGCAGTGCACACCGGGCAGCGCACACCGGGCAGTGCACATCATGCAGTGTACACCGAGCAGTGCACACCGGGCAGCGCACACCGGTCAGCGCACACCGGGCAGTGCACATCATGCAGTGCACACCGGTCAGTGCACACAGGGCAGTGCACATCATGCAGTGCACACAGGGCAGCGCACACCAGGCAGCGCACACCAGGCAGTGCACACCGGGCAGCGCACACCGGGCAGTGCACATCATGCAGTGCACACAGGGCAGCGCACATCATGCAGTGCACACCGAGCAGTGCACACCGGGCAGCGCACACCGGTCAGCGCACACCGGGCAGTGCACATCATGCAGTGCACACCGGTCAGTGCACACAGGGCAGTGCACATCATGCAGTGCACACAGGGCAGCGCACACCAGGCAGCGCACACCAGGCAGTGCACACCGGGCAGCGCACACCGGGCAGTGCACATCATGCAGTGCACACCGAGCAGTGCACACTGGGCAGCACATGCCAGGCACTGCCGGCCGGTGAGGCTGCTGTGTCAGAGCCGTGCCAGCCTGAGCCACCCCAGGGCCTGGGGGTCACCGGGTACGAAGCAATGAGAAATTTCTCTCTGTGGCTGGTGAGGCGATGAAACGTGGCAGGGAAGGAGCAGGCAGAAATTGAACTAAGATCAATATGTTTCCCCCATCCCTGAAGCACGTCGCTTCAGAGGCGCAGCTTCACAGCACCTGAGGCCAGCCCGCAGGCTCAGAAAACGTTGATTGGGGGAATCTTCCCACGTCCCCACCATTTGCTCCCCAGTTGGGAGTTTGAGCACACGGAGAGCAAGGGGGCAGGGGCCAAGGGGGACCTAGCTGAGCGCCGGGAGCAGGCTGGGACAGAGCCCCGAGTGCTGGTGTGAATCCGCAGCGGCTCCGATGAGGCCTCAGAGGGGGTGTGTGAGAGGAGGGTCTGGCCCCCACACCTCCTGGGGCCAAGCACGCTGATTCTGCTTCTGCGTGTTCACTGTTGCAAGAAAAGTGCTATTTTTTTTGTTTGGTTTGGTTTTTTCTTGTTTTTAAATCACAATATCGCCTTTGTGGCTTCTCCTGCATTTCCATGTGTATTCCTGTGGCCATGCACACATTGCTTAAGCATTTAATGGTTGATAAAGTTATTTCAGGTCATGAGATGCTTCGTGTGTCAGATAACATATTCTAGTAATTTCAGCAGGATATAAGGGTGGCAGTGTAAATTGTTTGGTGGTAAATTAATTCTGAATACATTTGAATAACAATGCTACCTCTTTATCACAGAATAGTCTAATTATTTGATCTTGGCATCCTCTTGAGATCTTCATACAGGAAATTAAGATCAAACCGCAAACCAGAAAAAAATAGACCCTCATTCATCACAGGGCAGGAGTACCGCCAAAATAAACAGACCTACTTAGTGCTGGGCTGCTTCCTCAGAGCGGGCACGTTCCCCCGACCGCGTGCACCAGCACACTGACACCCCCCATGGGCTGGAAGTCGGCAGATTTACACAGAATCTGAGTGGTGAAGGAGCCTTGCGTGGACTTTGTGTGCACGGATGGAGGTGGGTGCCCTGCCTGGTGCCTGCCTCTGCACCGGGGGGGCACGACGCGCCGTCGCAATGAAAGCTGCCTGCTCGTGCTGCGTTGTCCTTTTGGTTTTATCACCAGCAGGTGCAAATCCACTGCCGCTGCTTCAAACTCAGTTTCTCCATCTCTGGATGTTTTTATTGGTGAAACTAAACGGTGGTTGATATTATGAAAAGATTTCTGTAAAGCCTTCACGACGCAGTCATGCGCAGAACAATACTAAAAGTAATTCAATCTGCAGCAAAGTTGGGTCTCTCTCGTCCTGGTAAATGAAGTGCTCCTTTGGTACAGATCAGCAGTTTCACTAAATTAGCAATCCTAAGTGAAATCCAGTTTTCCCTTCTCTCGCCTGCCGCCAGTGCGATGCCCGCAGCCAGTCGGGGCCGCGGCTCAGCCCCGGGCCCAGCTCGGCAGAGGGCACTGTGCCCTGCCGGCTCTCACCCTGCCTGCCTGCTCCTGCCCACCTTCCTCCCTCCGGCTCCTGAACGCTGCTTTCTTGCGTTAGCTATCATCACTCATTCCCAAGCATTTGCATGGAGTAGCTCTGCCAGAAGAGCTGCGACGCGGGAGTCTCTCGTGGAGACACAATATCAAATAAAACCCAACACCGCACAGTCTGTTTGTAGCAAGCATTAAGCCTCCTAATCCAATGTATTGCATTTCTCCACCAGTTATGCTGTGCAATCTCCTTTCCCTCACTTTGGCTAGAGGTTTAATGTGATGCCGTCTAGACTTCTTTTTTCCCTTTGCATCCTTGGAAGGCAGGCTGGTGGAAGTCTCTGGGTAAAGCAGATAAGGAGTTGAAAGCACCAGAACTCAATGGGCGAGGGGGGAGAGGGGCAAATGTTGGAGAGGAGCTGGGGGCTGAACGCGAGGATAAAAGCTGCGCTGTGGCAATGCTGCCAAAGGGAATGGATGCGAAAGGAGGAGTGCTGGTTGTCTTAAAGCCATGAGAAGTGAAGTTGCTGTGACTGCAGATGATGCTGTTTGCAGTGACTGCATGGGGGATCCCGACACTCCACCGGCGAATACTGGGGGCTCCTGTGCGCCTCTGAGAGCCAAGCTTGTTTTTTCAGGCAGGGATTGTCTGGGTTTGGGTTGATGTAGAGGGGATTCAGATGTGATGGGGCTTCACACATGCTGTACTTCATTAACAGTAAAACCAGGGAGAATGTGCTGGTATTTATCACTCCTAATAAAGCCTAAAATAGATGCAGGTCCTTACCACAAGCAAGAGCTCTTAAAGCAGGTGGAAGGCTCAGTTCACCGCTTTGTCTTTGCTCCAGCACCAGCTTTTCTTTGTGGCTGCCTCTGTTAACCCCCTTTGCTCTCGCCTCCTGCCGCCCCCGTTTGCACTGGGAGACGCTCGCCATGGCGAGTGTTACCTGAGTCTTCAGCAGCATCAGTCCTTGTGCTTTAAATCTGCAGCAAGACATTGCGCATGAATACACAAATATGGGTGTGACTGCTCCGTTATTTCTGGGAGGGAAGATAATCAGGAAAATGCTGTTCGGCTGCAAATACCGCTCGGGAGAGCTGTGGGGTACCCGTGCGTCAGAGGCAATCCCCAACGCTGCTCTGAACTTCACCCTACACACACCAAATTGCTCAGCCTCCGCAGCACTGTAAATAAGGAGAGGAAAGCAAACACTGGCCATTGGCAACAAAAGGCCACCTTGCTGTACCTGAATTATTTAACATTTTAGACAGGGACCTGGTCAGACTTTGGTTTTTGTTGCTGTGCCCCAGCCAAAAACCAGCACCCCTCTGTGTGGGGTCAACTGCCTAGAATAAAAATCCGAATTGTGAAGTAGTAAGGGAGAAACAGGCACATTCAGTATTGCCTCCTTGGGCTTGGGACATTCAGGAAAGCACCTAGACCTAGAAAACAGCAGGAAGGACCGGGCTTCAAAAGACTCGGACTGCGTGGGGACGGCCCCAGAGTGATCTCAGCTGGCACACACCTCTCCATCGCCCAAGTCTCGGGCTGTAGAACCCAGTCAGCGGTACTGCCACAGCTGCACGATGTCCGAGAGCAGTGCTGTGCTGTGCGGCATTACTGCAGGACACCCATCTCTGCCCGTCACGGTACACATTATTTGTTGCACGCAGTTTGGGGGGATAGCAAGCCCCTCAATACTTTCAGTTTTTAAATAGCAAGCTGGGCTGTGCTAATCCACCTGGAACAGTTTTTCTCCACCGTATCTGATGCAGAAGACCCACCAGTTATTTCCCTTTATGAGGCTGGTTTCTGTCACTGTGCACTCTGCTGGCCGGGAACCCGTCTGGCTGGGGATGCAGGACAGGCGGAAGGCAGCGGGGTCTCGGGGAGCCCGAGCTGGGCGGAGGGGCACGCTGCGTAGCCTCAGGCAGCAGCACAGGAAGGAGGGTTCCCTTGCTGATCTCAGAGTTTAAAGTAATGAGATGAAGAGGATGCTGGGGGAGTGGTGGAATAAATCTGCCACAGTGCTTAGCAGTGCAAAAGGAAAAGAGGGGGGAAAAGGAAATACAAGCTTTCCCTAAAGGGGGAGACCGCGCAGTCTAGCCTGAGGAGGAGAGACTGCACAGTCACTACTCCCTTGAAAAGTCACCCGTGAGGCACAGGGTGCTGCACGATGGTGATAAACCGTAAAGATCCGGGCACAGGAGATTTAGCGAACAGAGCTCTGGTTTTCAGCTGTAATTTGCTCCCACCTGTGCCCTTTGGACTTGCAGGTAAAGGCTCTCCCAGGCAGCCCGAAAGATGCTGTAACACATTTTGTCAGCTGCCTGGGCAAAAGCATGGCTTTGCTATGAGATGGCTCGCTCGGGCATCGCACAGCAGGAGCAAACGGAGCCTCCCTGCCAGCCTCCCCAGGCAAGCCCACAGGTCTGGCACTGGGAAAGCGCTCCTCCACCTCGCACCAGACACCAGTGCTGCTGGGGAAGGTCTGGAGAGGCACCGGTCGGTGCCTGGCTCAGCCCTCAACCCTGCCGGGAACTGATGCACCAAAGAAAGATTCACCCACCTGGAGAAAAAACCCCCAGGCTGCATTTTTTTCTTTGAAGTACAGCCTGACCTTTTGCTCAAGTCACACTAAGTCTAAAGAACGCACCAAACTAAAGAGTATTTGCACCTTGGATTAGGAGTTTAGTCTGTGTAGCTACTGAGTCAGAAAAACGTCCCTGTTCAGGAAAATTTTTAAGCAGACAAGGAAACCAGCTAATATCAGGGGAATAAAACAGACTTAAAATTACATGACTGTTCAGATGAATTCTTGAGTTTGGGCCTTGCGCTTTGCTCATCACTCTGGCACCTGGGCACCAGGGATCCCCACTGAGGGGTGCTCAGATCCCCAGGCACCATGGCACGAAGCGCATTACAAAGGCTGTTGAGACCGATTGATTTAAATTAGCCTTCCATCCTTGACATCTGCAAACAGTAGCTTCAGAAGCATTCATTAGTGCCACTGCAGCAGTTCGGGTTGTAACGGTGGTTCGTATGTCCAATAAGGAATGGGGAGAGGCCATTGACTGCTCTTACATAGGCCACTGGATACTCATTAGCTGGTAATGACATTTGATTGCTACAGCATGTCCTTTGTTCAAACTGGGGACTTAGAGGTGAACAGACCAGCTCTTTGAACTCACTAGTACCCAGGTGAATAGGAACATAAGCCGTTCTTAAAATAACAGAGCTGGTACTGCAAAATCCAAATTTGATTAAAGACGTGGAAGTGTATGGTAGAGAACCAGCGTTAGCTGTGGGCGGCTTTCCCCCACTTTAATGAATAGACGGCTGTCATCTCTTACTTATCTCCCAGGATGAAACAGTAAATAAAATCTGGTATAACCCACAAATTTAGCTGAGTTACGGCTGTCTATTGGGACTGAAGTGTTAGACTTGTTGGTTACTTTTGCAGTGAATTCAAAAGCACTCGGAAGGATTTTAAATTCCGCCCCCTGTGAGACACGGCGCCTGCCCGGGTGCACGGGCTGAGGGCACTTTTCCCTGGCTGCAGCAGAAGTTGTATGTCAGAAACGGGGCTGGTTGTGTTAGGAGTGGAGCAAATGATTCAAAGAAAATTGACTCAATAGTTAGGTTAACTATTAAGTAGGTATTCTTTATTAGCAGCGCTGGTTGCACGGGGGATAGCTCCGCCTATCGTGCACACTGTTAAGCTTAAGCGTACAGACTAAATACAGAGCTTTCATGTATATGCATTAGATTTCCGAGAAACCAGTTACATATTCATCCTTTTTCCGAGAAGTCATTAACATATTATAATGTTCGTTACGCATGCGTGTTAAAGTCTCTGGTGGTCTTTCAGACGTCCCTGGCCGGTTTTAATCACAAAGCTCAGCAGAACTCAAGGCTTCTTATCTCTTCGTGCATACTGTTAACAAAGCTCAAGGTTTTCTCACATACCAAAAGTTTCCAACTCACTCAGGCAAGCATAAATTAGTCGTTACAAAAATACAAGGCACAGGACGGGGTGAAAGGACAACACCATAGTCAGTAAATCATGTAGATCATACATAAAGGTTACCTCAATTATTGATTTATATAATTGATTCCTAAGTCTCCGCATCACAAATGGCCCCAGCACACGCTTAGCAGAGGATCTGAGAACAGCTTTTTGCTGTGTGAAGGACAGACCCAGGCGTTGCTTTGGGAGCTGCACGCACCAGACCTGCACCTCCGGCTTCGCTCTCTGGGCACAACGCCGCTCTGCCGGCACGGCCGCTCCTTGGGGCTGCGCTGCCAGCCCAGAGCAGCCTCTGCCAAGAGGGAGCTGCTCTGCTGCAAAGTTGGCCTTTAAGTCATCAGTGAAGAATAATGTGTGTGTCTGTATCACCGCGGTGTCTGGGAGTTTGAAAAAAAGATGGCTGTTTTCATTGCCGTACAAATAAAGGTTTTCTTTAAAGCGAACAGGTGCTGCTCGGTCTGAATCGCTTTGATTCATGTCTCGCTGGAGGGGAATTATTAATCTCTCATATTCTGCACAAGGGTGGCTGGTATGTATTTTCTAGTAAAAATTAGAGCAGATCAAGACCGTTTCCTAATGGTTTCTATAACCATTTGCATTTTCACATGCACGGGAAGAGTTCTGACGGTGTAACAGGACTGCCACTGTTTGAGTGACATCTGACCGCGGCATGGGCAGCGAGAGGGGCTGGATCCTCCGTGCTGCAGAATGGGAGACACTATCCCTGAAGAGCGCAGAACCAGCTACTCTCTCATTGCCTTCCTTGCCTTCTACTTCACAGTGCAGGCAGCAGAGTTTCTTGGGTGAGAAGGCGGTTTCCAGAGAATCCCTGTATTAGCCCTCTGGGGCAGTGTCACACCTGTAGGACACTCGGCAAATAACGTCTCGCAGCAGTTTTCAGTCACTGCCAACACCTGACCTGGAGCAGTTGCTCTGTTTTTTGTGTTGAGAGTCACAGGAATGTTATGGCACCGTGATGCGACCTGGAGATTTTTAGAAATAACTCAGCTCAGCAATATCATAGTCATAACTTGCAGGAATGTTTGTATTCTTTCCTCCAGATTCCTGTTACAGGAAGTTTATCACAGAGCATTTCAAATGCTTTTCCCCAGAGAAAGCATCCAGCCATTAGGTATTTCCTTTCTAAAGCATGTCTGTTAGCTTAGCTTTTGCTGTTATTTATTAATACTGCTATAAGGCATTTCAATGACATGCTTTGCCTGAGTTTTTTAAAAGCCTCTCGCCACCTAGCTCCTGCTCCTTTCCTTTGGAAGCAGAAGTAAGCTTGCTCTCGAGAAAGAACCGTGAGAGAAACCTGCCAAAGGCCCAGAAAACCTGCTGGCCAGATCTCCAGAGGGACACGGAGGTGGATGGTTTCTCCAAGTCCTACATATTCCATTTTTCATTTCGCTTTTCCTTTGTGCTCCCTTTTTGCTCCGATTCCTGTGATGTTCCTGCTCCTTCGCCCTGCTCTCTCTGCCCCCCGGTAGCTCGGGTGCCTGCTGGAGGCTGGTGGGGTGCGGGCAGGTTCCTCGACCCGTGCGCCGAGGGTGCGGGGTGCTCCCCATGCCTGAGCCCGGCTCACGGCCGGCTGCAGCCACACTTCATTCAGCAGGCTGTGACCAGAGCCTGCGTGCAGCCTCCCACCTGCTGCAGCATTTGGGGGCACTGTCTTCCTCTCCGGCGATCTTCTGTGGCTCCCCCGGCTCCACGGGGCTCTGCGGGTTCCCCTGCCGGGTGACCCTGCCCACGGGCAGCACCCTGCTCCCGCAGGAATGGCCGGAGCAGCCGAGCAGCCACGCCGGGAAGATTCACTCCCTCGAGAGCTTTGGGAGGGAAACCCGGTCATTTAACACTGCAGAAATGCCAGATGCTGTCCTTTCGTTGGATGTGCAGCAAAAGCTACATCATGATTAACCTTAAAAGTATAAGCTTTTTCTTTGCCTATGCGAGACAGATTTATAATATTTTCTCTTTCTTTTTTAACACTGGATTCTTCGTGCAGACAGTGATTCACTGAATAATCAATTTCCTTATCTACGTAATACATTAAAGTGATCCATCAATGCCAGATAATCAATCCAGCTTGTGATTTTAAGTGTGTAAGAGTGTATGTATGTGTACTGTATATATATTTTCCTCCTGTATCGTTGTCAGGGCAAATAACATCTCCCTTTCTCTGCTCCTTTCCCAGTGACTTTTGTTTATGGTGTGTAAAAGAAAATCACGACATTATATTACACCTTGTAAGTTTTACGGTACTTGAGAGGTTTATGTGGTATGAATGTAAAGGGCAATGCAATAATGCAAAGGGCAGTGAGACATTTTTAAGCACAGAAGGATACACACGGAGCTGCAGAGATAAATCTGGGTGGATAATCATCCCACAGTGTCTCTCCTATTTATGAGAGAAAAAGACATTCACTGCAAATCATGCTTCAGGTCACTTTTGCCCTGGTCTCTGGCTCTGCTTTGCATTACAGGCTGCTTAAATTGCTCTTAATCTAATTTGGGATCTCTGCCCTGGTACGCTGCCTGTGCTCGGCTGTGTCCCGTGCCCAGCGGAGGGGGTGAAGGACACTGTAATTCCCCATCACTTACGTGGTACGTTGGTCTCGTGCAGTTCAAGGACTTGAGTAAATGGAAGATCGTTTGGCTGTCCTCTGCGAGTCAGGAAGGGGTTGATCTAGAGAATTAACCACGGGAGGAAGCAAGAGGAATCAAAATTACCAAGCCTGAAGCTTATAGGTAGTTTAGGTGAGGAAGAAGAGGCTGGGTTGAGTCTCCCTGCAGTCTGGGTGTTTGCTGCCGGAGCCTGCTCAGTTTGAGCTGGGCAGAAGAGCGCCCTGAGGACGGGTCTGGGAATTTTAGCAAAGTGACTGTCCATACAAAGAGAGAAACTTCATGGCATCTTGCTGTTGTTAGATTTCTTAAACAAACAAGCAATGAATCCTTCTCAAATGTGAATATTCAGGATTCAGCATTTGTAATTAGCAGTAAAATTGGAGACAAAATGCCATTACTTTTTGAGGTCAAGATAAGTTTTACACATAGGTCACTGTTCCATGTGTTTCATCCAAAATCCAATTTGTTCTGTGGGCTTACGATGGCAGAAACGCTGATTATTATGCTATCTCCACATGTTCAGTACTTTCTGTTGCAGGAAAAGATTTTGCCTTAATTACTTCCAGTTTTAACTGTCTGGCACAGAGAGAGGATTTTCCAGATTTGAACCGTCTCATCAGAAGTTGAAAACTTAACTGGAGAGTGGAAATCTCGAGATGTGGCCAAGCCCCGTGGCGTTCCCAAGGTGCAAAAGCCGGCTGATGGCTGCAACGGCAGCTTTCCCGCAGGGCGCTTTAAAGCCTGCACTGGGCAGCCCAAACCACAGTCTGCAAACCCAGGGGCAGGCACGCACCTGGGATGCGAGGCGGGGAGAGGAGGAGCCGCAGGAAAACCCTCCGAGTCCCGTCCCTCTCCTCTGGACCCCAGTTCTGCAGAGCCTGCAACCTCACCGGAGCTCATGGCAGAGACCTGCACCTCGGGATGCCATCGCTACTCCTTTTTTTTTTTGCAGCAATGCTATTACCATTTTAAGCTGAAACAGGGACGTGTAAAAAGGAGGTTCTTGGTTTAAATTTCTGGTCTATAAAATCTTAAAGATCTCTTCTTCCTTTATAGGGAAAGAAAACCATTTTCTTCCTCATTTTATGCACTTTTCTTCTTACGAATTTTTATTTCTGCAAAATCAGTTTTTGTCGTCTTTACTTAGAAGAAATTCAAAATGAGTCCTTGGACGTTTAGCTTCAGGGTGATATCTAGGCTTGGCTCATAATGTTTGAATGGAAATAGGATCTTTAGTTTCTTTTGCTATTCATCTACATCATGGGAAAAGGTTATCCAGAGAGCGTGGTGCAAGATCTTAGATGAAGGCAGTAACATTTTTTAAAATGCAGAGCTTGTCTTTGCACACACGATCAACTTCACTTAACATTAAAGTTATAAATAAAAGTGTCCAATATAAACAATCCTCTGTTCTTCTAGCAGCTACCTCTAATTCCTGTGGTGTGTTTGGATAGACAAGACTGACTTTGTACGTGTCCTTCTATTTATAAACTAATCAGTGAAAAGATAGTTATATCCATATTTACTTATCCATTAATGCAGTGGTGGTTATTTGAGGAAAAACATGAAATATTTTCTTGTCTGCACTGTAACTTTGTGTTACGTGTGGCAATTTCAGTTGCTGGATCCATTTCCTCCAATTAGAGGCAGAGCGATGGCACACTAAAATCTGAAACCCAGCCTGATTTGCATATCCTTATCTTCACATTACGAATTCGCATTTAGTTTTAGTACTTTTTGGAGGCAATTCTAACCTAATTAATTTTCATTCTCCTTCTCTCTCTCTCACTCCAAGGATCCCCCACATACACTTTGACTGAAGCAACAGTTCAACCACACAGAGGAGCCCCAAGAAAACCCCCCGATCCCTGTTGAGGTTTAAGCTTGGCAGATGGGACCTGCCACTTAGTCTTGCCTGGGGAACAGCCTCAGTGCCCCTGCACTGCAGCTCCTCCCACGCGACCTTCAGTTTGGATGCTGAGCTCCACTCGTCACCCTCTAGCCTCAAAAGTGGAGGGAAGAAATTAATACAGTTTAAGTCTTGAACAAGCTGTACTTTCTCCTATTTTAAGAAAAAACTGCATTCACAGGCTTCCTCAGCAGCTGGTTGGGATTTTTGCTTATTGCCAGCGCTTGGAAACAAAACGCTCAGTATGTTCCCTTGTTTCCTGAGGATGCCGAAAGGTGCCACCGGCCCGGGTGACAGCGCCCAGCGCGCCACACTGGCTGCACCGCGCCACTGACCCCGCTCACCTGAGTTCACCTGGGAGTCATCCCCCCGCCTGGTGACCACCTGTATTTCGTACTGGCCCAGCAGTCGGATCTGTATTTTTTGGCTGCGCTATTAAGGTCACTCTGTGTGGTTACATGCCTCTTTGTGCTTTGTGAGTGTTTGTGGGGAAACCTATTTCCACATGAATTATGAAAGTTTATGCCACCAGGACTGTAATTCGTAAATTGTTGTGACAGCAGCATTTTGAAAGAAAACACAGAGAAACCAGGGTAATAAAACTTGCCATTAAGGGAGTGGACTTGTGAGTCCTGGAAAGAATTCTTGTCCAAGGATTATTTATGATCATTACACACCAAAATGTGTTTTTGCATTTTTATTGCTAGCAAATTACTTGTAAACCCACTGGGGAGCGAATGATTTTTCCTTTGCGGCCATGCCACTTCATTTTGTTTTTTTATATATACATTTTTGCAACCAGTTAAGCCATCACTTTTGATTTATGATAACAATAATTATTTCTAAATAGCCTGGAAGTTAAAGGGTTAACCATCCTTTGATTTCAGCTCACAAAAGCTACCTGACAGTGATGGATTTCAGAGGGAGAATGGCTGGTGGTGCCTGGGCAGGTTTTTCTCTGGATTGCTTTAATGGTGCTAACTACCTCTGATGGGGAGCACGGAGTAGTTATGTTCTTCAGTAGCTTCTCATTAATTTTACAGTGCGCTTGGTTGAAGATTCCCGATTTCTTGGCTTCTTCATTAGTGTTACCTGTTCAACAACACAGAGTAATGGAAGCAACTTCAGAAGGGAGCACTGAATTTGGATTCCTTTAGAGGAGGAGAAAAGGAGCGTGAGGCTCTGGGCAGCTCCGATGCGAAGGTGCACGGGCAAGATTTGCGAGGCTGTTGTCTCCTCAGTGGGGCCGGCCAGCACAGGTCTGTGGGGACTGGGTGCCCCGAGCAGCGGGCTCTGCGCGTCCCACCCGCACCAGGGCTGGCTGCTGGTGCTGAAGCGTCCTGGCTGCGCCCCTGGCCGCGGAGCTGCTGCCCTGCCCACGCTGCCTGGTGGCTTTCCCAGCCCAGCGCTAGCCCAGGCTGCTGGGCACAGAGCCTGTGCTGCACCACCGCTGCTCCTGCTCCCCACCGCCGCAGCCGGGCTCTGCGCAGAGCTGCCCCCTCTTCACCTCCTCGCCTCCAAACACCGAGGCCCTCGCTCTGTGCCGCGGGCGCCGGTTTACCGAACAGCAGCAGTTACCCAGTTACTCCTCAGGGTACGCCGATCAGCCATTGTAGGAACAGAGAGCAGCAGGAAGCTCAAGATCAACCTTAATACGAAGGTTAAGTGAGTCCTAAATTATTCCCTGCCATGGTTACGGGATGATTACACTTGTTGTTTCTGATGTGCCGCCTCTGAAAGACCCTCCTGGTGCAACGTAGGTGAGAGCTGCCTGCCAGGGATCGAAGCTTGGTGGCAGGCCATCTACTGTTGCCTCTCCTGGAGCCCTCTACCCTGATCTGGAAATCCCTGGACACAAGTAGCAAATGGATGGAAATGTTCATTAGATTTTGGGGATTGTGGGACATTTGTATATTCATTACCAATGTCAGTGACAAAACCAGCATACGACTAATTGTATTTTTGATCCTAATATAGCAATTTGTTAGAGCCGCACTTCCTTTACAGACTTTCAAAGCCTTATTTTTAGAAAAGTATTTTTTGATCTTTCGTTAGCTCCTGTTCTGCTCTGGTACAGACTCCCTGCGTGGTTTTGAACAAATGACTTTGCCTTAATTCTGTACCTGTAAAATAAGGCCAAGCACACTCCCTGCTTCTCTGGGCTGTTGTAATGGGGAGGGTTTTAGAGACTGTGACGTGCGGATGTAAATAACTGAGATTGCCGCACCAAGGCAGGGTCTTTGAGGCAGAGCAAATAGATATGAGCAGGCACAACCATATTAAACTAGTGAAATACGGAGATTATAACCCAGGACTTTCTGACTGAAGTCATTCTGAAAAAAACAAGTATCCTAAATATGCCTAACTGCTTATTTAATGTAGATTTTAGAAGTTATTTATTGAAATTTAACAACTGTTTACTCAATATGGGACTGTAAAGCCTTAAAAACATACTCTTAATAATCCTGTGGTATTTAACTAATGTACAATAGTGTGTGCTATTACATCCCAATTAAATCCCTATTTGAGACACTTAATTAAAAAGGAGGCTATAATAAGCTCCCGATCATTTGGCTCCCCAGCCAGATCCATACGATCAAGGATTCTGCGCGTTAGTCGGTGCCAAAGGCGTGCCGGAGCCAACGTGCCTGTCGTGCAGGGCTGTGCTCCAGCTGGGCTGTCCTTCGGGTTGGGAGGCGGCAGGGACGGGGTGCTGCTCCTGGCAAGACGGTGACCGTGCAGTGCTCTCAGGCCCTGGGGTGGCTCCTACCCCAGACAGGACGGCTTCGATCCTGGGGTGCAGCAGAGCCAAGGTGCTGCAGGAGAGAGGTCGGGCCATGGACTCTTCTGGATGGCAGAGCTCTCCAGGGACTGGAATGCTCAGTGCGGTCCACTAAGGTCAAGGATGCTCTTCAGAAGCAGCAGCCCCTAACAGCAGCTTTGGCTTTATCACAGCCCTGGGAAAGAGCGTCAGGCCATGCCCCTGCAGGAGATACCACCAGCTTTGGAGCACCCTTTGGCCAGAAGTCCTGGTGTGAAGGACTTGGAAGGTGTACCCAAGGCCAAAATATTGTGTGACGTTTATGGGAACCTTGGAAATCCTGCACTGCTGCCTCCCTGCTGGGTGTCTGAACAGCACTCTGCCCTGGTCTCTTCTGCACTTGGGAATCATACGGCTGGCACACAGTGACATGCCTGTGTCGTTATCCTGCCCTGTGCCAGGCTTTCCAGGTGGGCTGCAGTAGAAGGAGCCCTCAGGACATCCGTCTGAAGACAGCCGCTTGCCATCCAGCCAAGTGACTTCTCTCTGCCGCTCTTTAAAAAAAAAATAATCCAAGCCCCCTGTAATTCAAGCATGTTTGAAATAGGAAGTGACAATAGCTTTGTGCTAGCTCCACAGCATGATGTGATGTTAATTTGTGTAAGTGATTTTTTTGTTTTTAATTATCAGCCTGAGACTCAAAACTGAGGAATATGGGGACCCCATGAGGCATGCTTGACTGTCAAGGATGGAATTTGTTTGTTCGTTCAAGTGCTTAAATGGATCTCTTAATTGTGTGGCTGATACTACAGTACAGTGCAAAAAAAAAAAGGGCAGGATCAGAGATTGTCATCCAGGAGCCTCAGGTCAGACCTGAGCTCTGACAGAGACCCTGGGCAGCCTGAGGCGAAATACAGAAGGAAAACACCATTCCTGCTTTGCATATGGTGGGCAGGATGCGAGAGAGTAAACGCTACTGAATTCCGTGGAAAACATGGAAAGACCTCAGCGGGCCGTGGGTCACCCGCCGATGGTCCCTGTTTGTTCTTACGCCTTTGCAGCCCCCGAGGTGAGGGCGGCCCTGCCTGCCTGCGCACGGCGGAGACCCCCGGGAACACTGGGAGCAATGAGTGACACGGGAGAAAAAAAGACACTTTCACCTGTATTTTTGTGTAAAGAGCTGCCCTTTGGTGTGTAACTACCCCCTCCATCTCACTATGAATCCAAACGCTTCCAGAGACCAGGGGGCTCGCAGGTGTATATAGCACGTGTGCTGCATCGGGGTCCCTGCCCCGTCCTGCGCCACTGACGGCTGCGGTGAAGTTGTGCTGGAGTAAGAGAGGAGAGGTGGGACAAACGGGTTCCTAAAGCGGCACCGAGGCACCGCTGCTCTCCGGGTCACCGTCCAGGCCCTCACAGCGTCGCTCGGAGCCGCAGCTCAGGGCTAGTGAACCACAGAGCAAACCAAATGGATTTACAACTGTGGTGTCATTTCTCTATAGAGAGAACTGATGCCCTTGTTTCTTTTTGTAGGCAGATAAAATAAGTACAGAGAGATCTGTGATGTGGCAGCTCTTTGGATTTTGCAGCAGATTTCGAGGCAAGCCATGGTTTATGAGCAGCCCATTAACACAGTGCATAGTGTGTCTCATAAAAAAATCTCATTTTCCCCATTTCAGCTCTACAGTTGTATTTCACGTGCAGTCTAAATCTAGTGAGAGGGTGAGTGGAGGTTTTGGCAGGGACCGTCCCTGCCCTGGGAGTGCCGGCAGCGCTCCAGGGAAGCCCAGAACAACCCGCCCTTCCCTCCGGGGGCAGCGCAGCTCCACGGGCTGGAGAAGTCTGTTCTCTGGGGACCTCGGCTGGGAGAGAAAAGATGCTCCAAAGTGAAAGGGAAATACGAACATCCACTCCAATGTTTTTTGCTGTTCCAACTCCTTTAAAATAATGTTTAGATTTCATGTATTGCTAATTACATACCCTAGTGTTGGGTGGTATTTAATGCCAGCCAGTGATGGATGCTCTATAATCTTATATGAGAGAGCACATTTGTTTTCTAAGGCTAACTGCACACAATCTGTTATTGTATAATGCTGAATAGTTTGAGGGTTGGTGCCTTTCAGTGTTGAGCATAAAAGCCAGGCCTCCCCGACAATAATCTTCATTAATCAGGCTTCCCTAGGCTGCAAGCATCGGAGACCATGATGTCTTCTTTGTACGTCAAAGCTTGCTAGGATTACACTTTGAAAAACCTCCCACCGATCTTCCATTCTTTCACTTTTCTTTACTTGGTTTAAATGGGAAAGGATCCTCCCAGTACAGCTATCATCATTTTAGTTGTGTCTCCACACATTTCTTTTAAACTAATAGACAGCTTAAATGGGAGGAGGGAGAAGCAGCTGCAACTTGCTGGGAGCCGAGTGAACTTCACTTGAAGAGGATTCGGCTTCTTTTGTTTTTGACAAGAGCTGTTGAGTGTTCAGAGCTTTAAAAAAATACGGCCACTTATTCAGACTCCTGAAACATAGATTTAGGGGAGAGGTGTTTTGAAGGCTTTCAAGAGATTTAGAGGTGCAAGTGAAGGTCACGCAGTGCTGTGCGAGCTGGCATCCTCTGCAACACCTTCACAAACTCCTGCAGGAACCGAAATGTTGGTGCTTCAGCTCGAGTTTTCACGGCTGCCTGGAGTCCCTAGCTGTGTTTTTAGATGGATCCCAAACTCCCTAACTCCTCTGAGCGGATGAGAATTACAAGACGCAGGATGACTCAAAAATGAGCCTAAATATGTTGGGCCTTTCAGAGTCACTTCCCAAGTGGAACCGCCCCTACGGCAGGGAGGGCGACAGCCTGAGCGGGAGCGCTGGAGCACTGACTGTCCGTCATTGCCGATGGAGAACTGGGAGCGGTGGGTAAGAGGGAGTGGAACCCAGTGCCCAGGGAAGGATGCTTTAGTGGGCAGGCTGAGGAACTGGGTTTGAGGAGGGCTGGATTGTGTCCCCAGGGACACAGCCTCCGTCAGGGCGGTTCATCCTCGCTTCTTGGGCAACTTCAGCGGGGCCGCGCAGCCAGCGCACGGGCTTTGCCAGTGCAGCACAGAGCGAAGCCATCGCCGCGCAGGTCCTTGGCCAGTTTTTCAGGGGTGGGAGAGACCAACGTTTTGTGGTGTTCCTTAGGGAGAAGGACTTGCCACAGCGATTTAAAGCAATCTGGAAAAAAACCAAAACGAACAAGAAAAGCCAGCCAAACTCGGACTGCAGCGGAACACTTCGGTCTTGAGCAGTGCGTAACCGTGACCTCGTTCAAGCTGCATTTTCTCCTGGCAGTCGGTGTCGGAGCTCCTGGTCTGTCCTCGAGGGGCAGTTTCTCAGTGGAGACAGGACTCTTCTGAGCTGCTAGCCCAACTAAAATGAATTATTAGATTGTCTCTGAGCAACTCTGAAAGTTGCTAGTAACAGCTATCTCAGGCTATTACAATCAACATAATTTTAGCTTTAATTGCTAAATATTGCTGTAGAAAGAACAGTTGTCTTCCTGCTCCGAGTCTGCACCGCTGATCTCCCAGGTTTCAAGAAGCAGTGAAAGTTTTTGGGTGGTTTTTTTTCGCACTGTATGTTTCAAATGCTTCATTGTCAAACTGGTTAAAAGCCCTTATTTATAAAATGTGTGCGTCTCTTTCAGCTTAACTGAAAAGGCATTAAAATAACTGCAGCTGTGGAAAGAATAATTACAGCGAGATTTTGTCAAGGACTCTCTTGTCTGATGTTGCCATCTGTGACATGGTGAATGCAAAGATCATTTTAAACATAGGCAGTTAATGTAGAGAATAATTTCAGAGCTTTAGATATTTATGGTAAATTATTTAACTTTATTGTTTGGTTTTATGGCCTCATTATTCCATGTAGTAAGGACCTCTGCATTTTGTGTTGTTCTGCACTTTGATTTTCACTTTGTGATGGAAAAGCACACTGCAGTAAAAGTAACACTTCACACATTTCAGAAATGTTTCAAGGAGACATCATATTAATCAGATTATTTTTATGCTCTTCAATATCATCCTTGATGCCTTTTAAAAAAATCTTTAGAGAAAGATCTTGTTATTGACCAGGTGTTAATAGTCAGTCCTTCAAGCATGGGCAGTGACAAGGGCTTGTAAACACCACATTTTTGCATTAATTTTCTCCTGTCTCTTAGAGTATTGTTTTTGAGACTCCCACTAAGAGGACATTGCTGCATTATTTCCTTCAACAACCCCCTGACTGCCAAATTAAGAACAGACTGTCGCACTGGAAATGAGTAATTGGCTGACAAAGACACAGAGAAAGGGGACTTGGCTTCGCTGATACTCGCTGCTCTGTAAACGGGGCTTACGCTGGAGTGAAGTCGACTAAGCTTGTTAATCAAATTAGGGCATGAGCAGCCGGTGGGGCCGGCTCCTGCACGGGGCGCTGGGCACTGCCGTGCTCCCGGGGCTCCTCCGGCTCCTGCTGCTGCGTCTGTGCCCGCCGTCTCCTGCGCGTCCTGCCCGGGTATCAAGACGGGGCAGCCGTGCGAGCAGATCCCTCCTGACAGCTCCCGGCTGCGATTCCTTCACTCGGCTCTGAACGAGGTTTGAGCAACTTTCTCGAAGGAGGTGGTCTCCAGGAGGAGATTGAGGTGGGGGTGAGGGTTACCCCGGGCACAGCGCGTGTGTCCTTGCAGCCCGCTGCCTCTGTTCCTCGCTGTAGCTCCTTGCTATAAAACACCCAAACAGCTTTTAATGGGCAATCTGGGGGGGTGGCTCTGCTTACAGAGGATGGGGTTTGCTCCTTCTGGGAAACTTCATGTGGCTCCGTCTGAAAAGTGTCCAACAGCACATCCCTCGGTGGTGCTGCACAGCACGTCCTTAACCTCACCATAAAGCACAGCAAGTGCCTCCACCCGTCCTTCCCCGCTCCTGCAGCATTTCCACAAGCCCAAGGATACCCGAGACAGCCCAGCAGAAGTATTTTGTCAGATGTGAACTTTTCAGGGGAATCGAGATCATCTTTCTGACAGCTGAAGGCCACAGCTCTGTTGCGTGGCTGCAGTCCTCGGCAGCCACCTTTGGAATATGCAAAATGGAAATAGGAAGAGAAACTGCCCGTTTGTTCTTCCAGAAGAGCCCTCTTCCCACCCAGCCTGCCCTCTGCACCCTCGGGCTGTGTGTGCCCTCTGCAGCTGCTCAACATCTGGATCTCTTTCTGGCTCACTAACGGGCTCTGTCCATGCTAACGAGGAGACCGCACCACAGCCCGTCCACCCAGAAAGACATCACCTTCTCCATCGACCGCCGGCCTCGGCAGAGTGCCGGGGAAGGGGCACAGCCGCTCCAGCTCAGAGCACTGCCCTGCGGGTAGACATTTGTCTCCGGGAGATGAGAGGTGGCTGGATCTGGAAACCATCTGAGAGAGCTTAAATGCTGCTGGAGGTGGGCAGGGGCAGGTCAGGACCACGCGGTGCTCAGACGCGTTGCAGCAAGCGTGCCAGAAACTGGGGCTGAGTGGAGCTAATGGGGCAGAGGTGGCAAATACAGGACCTGTGGACTCACTACAAGGTGAACTAAATTGGGAACAAATGTGTGGGCTACGGACCAGTAAGGAAGAACCCAGGTAACGTTAATTTCCCTATCTATAATACAGCCCCGGGGCAATTCCCTGTTTGCCCTCAGCCATCCAGGTGACACAAGAAACCCTCAGGAGGTTCTGCCGCAGCCTTGCTTTCCACTCCAGGCTGTAAAGGAGGCTTTGCCGCATTGGGCTCAATCTTTCGCATTTTAGTACCTAAAATTAGACAGCTAGCTCCATCCCTGTATAATTTGAGTACCTAGCTTTAGAGAGGCCAACATCCAAACGCTTGGGAGCACCTGAAGCAACATTTCAAGAACAGCATTTGCAAACCCCTGGAAGTTAGGCCAGGTGTTCCTTTGTTTAAAGGAACAGTGAGCTTGTGTACGCAGGTGTTTCATGCTGTTTAGTAAATTTTGGTAATTTGTCTATCACTGGTAACTTGCATTGCAAAACAAAGCAGATCTTGGCCAGCTGCTCCTCCCTTTGCCGCAGCAGGTGAATAAGCATGGCTCTAAACAAGGACTCTGCCAGAGGCACACCAGTTGCCCGCTCACAGCCCAGTATTTTATTTTTTCCTCAGTCGTCTCACCGCCCGCGCAGGGCGGGAGGGGGCAGCCTGCTCTGCGTGGGTCACACGCGAGGATCCGGGTGCTGCTCTTCTCTCTCTGCTCCTCGGTGGCAGCTGTGCCGGTGCCTTCTCTGCCAGAGACCCCGCAGCTCCCGGGCAGTTCCGACAGCACCCAGGAAAGGGGGAGTCACCCAGTCTGTCAGCTCTTTTGGGAACAACTGAAGCAAAGGGATACAAGACAACTGTGTGCAGCGGATAAAATTAGAGCTGTACATGTGGACGAAACTGTTGTCACCACTAGCAATTTTTATTTTAATTATTTTTTTTCTCTGAGCGCAGTAGCATGTAAGGGAGTGAGAATCCTGTGTGCAGCTCAGCCCTAGATGGAGAGAGAACCTGGTCCTGCAGTGCTCCAGTTTCACCAGCCTACAGCGCTGACTGTGGAGCTGGAAAACACCAGTGGGGACGGCACACGGCTGGAGCTCTGAGAGCCTCCGACGATGAGAGCAGAAGCATCATCTTTAGGATTCCTGGTTTCTCAAAGACTGCCTGCTTTGGAACGTAAAGGCCACAGGAATATCTCTATGCAGTGAAATGTACTCATCACATATGTATTTCTTCTGCTTGGCATCTTTCAGTGCACGCAAGGCCAAAGACTTCACCCTTTGTCAGCAGTTATTTTGACAGATGGGCACAGAAGCCAGAAGCCAGCAATAATTCCTCAGTTTGAAAGGCTCTTTTCTGCAACCTCACAGTTTGTGTATATGAAGAAAAAATCTATGTAGTGTTTGCTTTGACCACATGGAGGTGGAGCAAGAGGGGCTGATGATACTGCAGGCGGGAGGTAAGGAGCACGGGGAGACGGTCCCAGCTGGCTCTGCCCGAGTCCTGCGTGTAGACAACAAGGTCAGAAATCTCTCTGCTCCCTCATTTTTGCGTACTCAGTTGAGGTTTGTTTAACAGCCACTGTCTCAGCCCGTGAAGTGAAGGTACCATTGGCTCTTTTTGACGCGATGCTGTTTAGAGATCTGTCTTATAGGAAAAGGCTTTCTCTAAAGACCAGAGAAGCCTGTCCCCATAGGTCTCTGCCAGCGGCATAGGCTCCCTCTCTCCATACGTTTCTTTCCTCTGTACATAAAGGCCCAGATGGCCGGTCCCTGGAGGCAGGCATGCAAGGTTTGTGAGGGCACGTGCGTGGCTGGGTGTGCATGTGAATGCACGCTTGTCTGAGAAAGAGCCCGAGCGTGCGCATGGCTGCGAGCGCTGCGCTCGCTGCTGCCTCTGCAGCAAGAAGGAACACAAATGCCAGACTTGGTGCTGGTTTTGGTGTTGACCTAGACAGCAGCGTTTCAGCTCGGTACAATTACAGTCTAAAGGTGTGTAAATAGATATTTGTGCATATAATGTATCTGGCAGCTGCAAAGCTCATTCACCAAGGTCCTTAGACCTGAAGACGGGACATTCTGAAAAGCTTTTGTGGTTCTGTTCAAAGGGGTGCACTGTGGCTGTGCTGGGTCTGCTGACAAAGACACTGAAGCTTCTTAAGAATTTAAGACACTTGTACCTTCTTTGAGTGTGACTTTGTAGCTGAAAACAACTGGAAATGGGGTAGTATGGTGGGATCAGACAGCTCTCAAATATGCATCAAAATACCGCCTGGCCAAAGCGTAAGCCCTACGCTATATCCATCTAAAACTGGACAACGGGAACAGGGAAAAGCAGGAGAACATCTGTACCACCACTGGGCTGACGGCGTGCACGTGGACATTACAGCGTGAGCGTGTGTGATCAGCAGGGCTGTACTTGCTAATACAGCGCTCGGAGACCGCCCTGCCCGAAGCCCGTGCCAGCTCCCGCCCATCAGCCGCGGCGCTGCACAGCCTCCGCATACGGACCCGGACTGTCCGATACCACACCGAAGTCACAGAAGCCACGCCAGCAGAAACTCAGGCTTGCTGGCCCAGTTACTAGGAAGAACAGGCAGGAAAAGACCCTGTGCTTGCTCAGAAGCTTAAAGTCCTCATGCTCTTTGGTTTCTTTTCCTCTAGCTATCATACTTGTTAACTTAAATTAACATTCATAATGCAAAATCTATTGGAACATGCCTTCCAGACTCACAGACATTTCTGTTATGGTCAGGATTAATCACAAGGGATAATTAGAGTATTAAATAAAATAATTATAACATTATGACTCTAATAACCAAATTCATGGTTATTAGCTTCTGAGAAAAGACAAATATGGGAACCAGAGAAGTTTTGATGGATGCCTCTAGCTGTATTTATTTTTCTTTGCATTTTGGATTAAAAATTCCCAAACATCTGCCACACTGAGACAACTCACCTTAATTTAAAAAGGCGAGTAGCTAACAAGCCACGGGGCCGACACGGAAATGGGTTGCTGCAGAAACATGCTGTTACCACTCACTGCTGCACTAAGCCATGTGTCTCGGAATTGGGCAGCAATGAAGACCACAGTACACCCAGATTGCCCCTGGACCAAAAAGCTGCACTCACCCATCATGCTGGGCAGTTTTTGAGGTGCGAGGAGGAGGAGGCGGAGGAAGAGGAGGAGAAGAAGATGCTCTGACACCCCAGGCCTGGGCGCCTTGGAGCGAGGAGGCAGGGCTGGCTGTCACGGTGGAGCCGGTACCTAGGGAGAGGGTTTGGTTGTGTGGCAAACACTGTGCTCCTGCTCTGCTCTCCCCCCTCTGCCAGCTAAGAAACGCTTGGCAGGTCCCGCTCGAGGCCAGCTCCAAGCTCAGCCAGCTCGGCTCCACGGGATGTCAGGCTCTGGCAGCATCTCGTGGCCCCGGGCGTTACCTCCTCTGAGAAGATGGAGATTTCCACTGCCTCCGAGGGTGTGATTATCTTATCTGACAGAGCCTGTGTGCAGCCAGGCTTGGCTTGTCCTACAGGACAGCCAGTGTCCTCTGGGATGGGCAGCAAAGGGCCGGGGCTCTTAAGCCCGATCGTCGGGGGCCTCCTTGGAGCCGAGAAGTTTTTTGCACCACTAATGTATGCACAGTGTCTCTCCAATATTCTGTGTCGTGCTACAGAAGAATAAATGAATTCATTAAAGTATTATGCAATTGCAAATGTTTAAAAATACCAAGTATGTACATTTACGTAAGCCTACATGACAGCGTAGAGCCAAGTGCTGTGAGTTGCCGGTACAGGGATGTGCACGTTCTCAGGCAAGGAATGCAGAGCACTGCAAACTGCGGTGCTGGTCGCTATTCTGCACACCCTCTGCTCAGCTCAGCACAGGCAGTGCGTTAAAAATGCAATGAAGTGTAAAATACACAGACTAAGCAATTTCATCTTTTGAACAAGAGATATTAATTCTAGATAATAAATTAGGATTTTTATCACATCACTCCTCAGTGATTTAGAGTACAGCCAAATTTATATTAATATCGCATATTTCCTCTATCAGGCAACAAAAGAGAGAGTTCCTTTTGGCACCTGGAAGCAGTTCCTACGATCTGTGGAAAGGAATCATCTCAGTGTGAACTATTAATATGCTATACTCCATATATAACCTCGTATCTCCATTTGCAGTCTGCATATGCTAGTCTAAGGCTCAGTGTCACTCAGTTCTAAAAAGGAGCTATGACTTATGGAGCAGTTACACATCATAGCACGCATATATACGTATTGGCTCCTATGGACATACAGTACTCTCTCTGTGCTGCGTGCCGTAATGTTCATGCAAAAGTTGGCTCAGCGCAAACCCGTGCAACAGCTATCTACTTTGTATTTATGTGCCATTCTTGAGTCCACTGCATGGAGAATACATTACACCACTTTAATTTCTGAATTTCTTCATAATATTAAATGATAAGAAATTTTTTGCATAGTTCTGACAAAGCAGTCAAAATCCAGTTGCAAATGCTATGCTGTTTATTGATAGCGCCATAATACAGGCGAGGTAGGTTGCCAGACAGCTGCATTTCCTGGCATTTAAAAAGAATTCACTGTAATGTATTGTAATACATTAGCATAATAATTGGTAAGCATTCGCAGATGAATAGTTTACTGACTGATAGATTTTGTACAGAAACTGTGAAGGTTACATGGAGGGTGAAAACATTTCACTGTGTCAATGAACATACTTAATTTTTCTGGAAGTGCTATTTAAATTGTGCAGTGCTGGGACATTAGCATAACAAAGACATAATGCGTTAGTTTGTGCTGTAATAGGGAACACTGCCCTGCGGTTGCTTCCTCAGGTGACCCAGAGAAGATGGGGTTCGGGTTCTTCCCGTACCTGGCTACTGAATCGGGCAGAGACTCAGCTCAAGCTGCAGCTCCCTCCTGTCCCTGCACGCCTTCTCCTCCCTCGCTGGCACGGGCCAGCTCGCCTCTCGCCTGCTTTGCTTTGCCAGATGAGCGGTTTGGATCCTTCCGGCCGGCACCGGTACGTGGCACCGGGCTGGGCAGAGCTCGGTGCTCAGCCGGCAGCCCGTGGTCCTGGTCCTGGTCCCATCCCTGTAGGGTCCCCCCGGCGAGGCACCGCAGCTCTCCTCTCCACCCCCTTCTTCTCTAGTGCCTTCCATCTAAACCCTCCAGAGCACAGACATGGTTTCCTACCGCGCGTTTTCCTCAGGAACGACCCCACGGGGAGCCTCCAACCCCTCCTGTCATTCAGCGAGGGCCCTGAGCCGCAGTGGCTCAGTTGGAAGTCACCAGGGTAAGCAAGCTCTCACGAGCTGATGGAGCCTTCCGCCCAGCCCGGCAGCTCCCCGCCGGCCGGTGGCTTTCCCTGGCCCGTGTCCCCAGAGCCACCGACACTTGGCTCTCCAAACACGAGCACAGAGCCCTGCAGCCGGAGAAGGGGCAGGACGGAGCAGGGAGGGTGAAGGTGGACGGCACCCAAGAGGGTTTGGGCTCAGGGGAAAGACGAGTGATGCAGAGAAGCAGCTTTTAAATATACCCGAGGTGTCACACGTGTCTGTGCTGTTTCTGTTAGGGCACAGGGACAAAGACCTGCTAATGGACAAAATGTCATCTCAGATTGGGATATCTTGGCAAGGCTTGAATTTACTCCCAAGTTTTCTCTGAGTCTTCTGAGTTCTTCGGCATTAACAGACATCACCTGGGTCCCCTCAAGAAATGCATGACATCTCTGAATAATTTACACCCTTTGGCTTCTGCCTCAGTCTTTTCTTTCCCATGTTCTACAGCAGACTGTCAGAATGACTTTGCAATTAACTTAGAGAAAACCAAACAGCTAATTGAAAGGGATGGAGCTGAATCTTTTGGACAGAAAGTTTCTGGAAAGCATTTTAAGTCAGATTTTCACTTGCCAGCATATGGGTTAATTCCATTGTCATTTGGAATAAATTGGGGAAAACAGATGTGAGGAGGAATGAAATATTCCAGCATATGAGAAGACAAAGCTTTCATCTCCACTGTCACCAAATGGAAGGAGATCAGACACACGCACAGACTTTGCCTGCTAAGGGATCCCAAATTGTTTTACCACACAGTTACCATTCATCTCCACATCAGGAATATGTTTTTTAAAAAATATCAAAGGAGCTTTTTGCCCAGGTGACAAACTAAAAATACTTTCTTTCAGCACAATCATTTGACCTGCAGTTTCTACCAAACGTACAGATTTTAAGTGTTTCAAGATTTCATCTGAAGGCCTCGTGAACAGCAAACTCCGGAGTATAGTTCAATGCATTTCTTCCAGGAATGATGGAAGGATGAATCAAACCTCATTTACAGAGATCTTTTAATCTTCCTGACGTTTGTGGCTCTCGCTTTTCCTTCTCAGGAAGTTCCTCTGGCATAAAGAGGGTAGGTGCAAACAGGATTTGTACTTAACTTCAAAATTTGTCATCAACAAGATGCCTTTCTGTAGATTTTTTAGAACCGCCCTATAACATGAAACACATGGGATATAAATTGTGGATTAAGAAAATCCTCTTAGAGGTAAGAATATTTAATTGCTGGAAGAAGTTCCCTATTTAACAACAGGGATATTTAGGACTGTGGGAAAAGAACTTGGCTGATGAGGAGACCACAGACAGACAGACAGACAGACACCCTTGAGCACCTCCATCCCCAGCCAGGCCTTGCCCACTCGCTGTGTCCGAGTGCCGACCCCTTCCCTCCAGAAAGGCAGAGTAAACAATTAAACAGCTCTTGCTCTTGTTATTTTAACTGTGAGAGCCTGTTCCTGACGAGCAGTACACAAATATGACCTGTTTGACTCTCTTAGTCTAATTGGTAATAAGGAAATCGAAATGCAATTTATAGTAACAGATTTCTTCCTACTTTACAGTTGCAACGTGTTTCATTAACACTTCTGCAGCAATTTGCACGATTAGGGACACATTTGCTTCCAGTAAGAGAGAAAAGGTACCACCATGGAGTATAATGACGGGGTCACCACGCCACGGTGCAGTGCTCCTGCGACACGCGGGCTTCCAGCAGGGAACTGATTAGCTGGGGTGATGCGAGGCCTCTTGTAAGAAGTGCTGTTACTGGTACTTTTTATTTGTATTACTGTAGTCTCTAGGAGTCACCGAAAAGGGCAAGAATCCCGCTGAATACGGGCGCGGGCCTGATGCACCCAGAATTGGTGTGCAGTGGGAGCGGTGATGGCGGGTCCTGCAGGCAAACGTCTCGGCACAGGTTCCTTTTTGAAAATGGGCAACATTTCTAGAAGCGCATCAGTAATTACACTGAGGAGGAAATAGAACTGCTCTCATGCTTTCTTCCACAAACCATTTTCTGTATCTGTAGCATAACACCGTCATTCCTTCATATTTCTTAATAATCTCACTACATTTTTTAATGCGAGGGAAGACAAGAGAACACATTCCCCAAAACACTCCCCAGAGGAGGACTGTCCTGTGTCCTGTCGCTCACCCCACAGCTCCCAAGACCCAACTTCGCCACACTCTACCAAAGGAGGACCACAGAAACCTCAGGCTCCTGAGGCAAAATAAAGATTTCCGAGGAGCTGAGAGCTATTCAGACAACAGCACCGGGAACCGCACCAGGACCTTGACGGTGCCCTGGCCAGTGCGCGAGGCTGCGCAATATAACTAAGTACACTCAATGCTACACGTTGAATTTTAAGAGCATAGTCCTCACCAAGAAAGGGCGTCATATTGTGAGATGTTTTATGAACTAAATGCTGCCATTATTCCTCAACATACCTTCCAGTGAAGGCATGAAATTAGCTCACGAGGCAGCGAAACCATCAAGGCAACTGGAGTTCTTCCAGTTTGGGTTTGATGAGGCTTTGGGGGGACCAGCGCTCCCTCAAGGGACGGGCTGCCCCAGCGCCGCTCTAGGTCTTGCAGTTTGCTTGAGAATAGCTATAAAAAGTTGCATTTATTAGCTGAGGACTGGGTCTGGAGAAGAGCTCGATTGCTAACGAGAGGGGACAGAAGCACGTGGCTGCCAAAGGCGAGGCGGAGGTGGAGGGAGCTGCGAGGAGCCGGACCGGGAGCAAGCGGTGCTGCTCTCTGCAGAGGACTGCTGCTTTGCGGACGGGGAGGGCGATGCCTGTGGCTCAGGACGCATTAAGGCTACTGCAACTTCAAAGGGAAAAACACACCGCAACACCAAACACTCATTAAATTTTACTTCTGCTTCTTTAAAGGACATCTATTATTTATTTCTGTTCAGATATATTTAATAATTAGCATGAAAGAGAAATCTAGCAGCAGATGGGGACATTCCTAGGGAAAATTTCAGTGCTGAATATTTCATTATGTACAAATGTAACTTTCAGCCCTCTGCTTCAGACAGAATGTGGTTTGCTGACAATGTAGGAGGCTGCAAATCTTTTTTTAAAAATATGCTATTTGTTTAACAAATAATTTGTACTTTATTAAAAACACAAGTTTTTGAGTAGTCCTGAGGAGCATGTTAAAATTCATGTTAACATCTTAATGTTTTACTCCAGATGAAAACAGTTCACTCCTGCAAATGAAAATGATGCTAATCCCTTGGTAATGTAGACAAAATCCTGAGTACACCTGCGAGTGGGTTTGCCCATCTCCTCTCATGAAATCCCAGGGATTTCAGAAAAGTTGGCAATTCTGCTAATTTTAAATGTGAAGCCTGTAATATTTTGCATTCAGATTAAGGCCCCATGTGGGGTGTTCTCTACTCAAGGGCCAATCTCATCATTCCTTAACAGAAAATACAATTCTAGTCATTTTTATTAGAGGAAGGTAGACCTTGTATGGTCAAATCTCAGTAAAGATGCAAGAGCGGTCCCCCACCTTACAGAGTTTAAAATCTTATGATTTTCACTCCATTGCTTCAGAGTTACTGGGAAAGGGTATGAAAAAGCAACACTTCCTGCACGCTCCCTGGGATGGCTTTTTGTGTTCAGCTGAGTCTAGGGTGATGGCCCAGGTAGCCATGAAGGCCAAGGGCATCTTGGCCTGTATCAAGAATAGTGTGGCCAGCAGGAGCAGGGAAGTGATGGTGCCCCTGTACTCAGCGCTGGTGAGGCCGCAGCTTGAGTACTGTGTTCAGTTTTGGGCGCCACAGTCTAGGAGGGACATTGAGGTGCTGGAACGTGTCCAGAGAAAGGCAGCAAAGCTGGTGAGGGGTCTGGAGAACATGTCTTATGAGGAGCGGCTGAAGGAATTGGGATTGTTTAGTCTGGAGAAGAGAAGGTTGAGGGGAGACCTTCTTGCTCTCTACAACTCCCTGAAAGGAGGCTGTAGTGAGATGGGAGCTGATCTCTTCTCCCAAGTAACTAGCGATAGGACAAGAGGAGATGGGTTCAAGTTGTGCCAGGGGAGGTTTATGCTGGACACTAGGAAAAAATTTTTTCACTGAAAAAGTTATCAAACATTGGAACAGGCTGCCCAGGGAGGTGGTTGAGTCACCATCCCTAGATGTGTTCAAAAGTCGTGTAGACGTGGTGCTTAGAGACATGGTTTAGTGGCAGACCTGGTAGAGTAGAGTCAATGGTTGGACTGGATGATCTTAAAGGTCTTTTCCAACCTAAACGATTCTATGATTCTATGGGGAAATTCCCAGTGATAGTTGTGATTTTACAAAAAAGAAAGGGAGATGTCTGCAGCGATGCTTGTCCTGCCGCCTCTTCAAGGCCAGCGGGGCATGCGAGCCGGGGTTGGTGTCAGACAGGACCAGGCATTATTGCGCTTAGTTTCTATCCCAAGGGAAGAAAATTGAAAAGTCTCACTGTTGCTTTTGTTGCTTTGGCTGAAATTGTCACCTGTCAGATGGCCATCAGAAGATGACGATGTGCCTGCCTGGCGGCAGCGCTGCAGAGCTGTGCCTGGGACAGATGCTGCCACTTGCTCCTGTTGGGACCCGGCTGCCCTGTGCCACTGCAGAGCACGAGTGCACCAGACGGCACGGCCGGACCCCGCTGGGAACCTGCTACAGAATCGCCCACGCCAGCAACGCGGCAGCACACTGACCCGGGGCCTAAAACATCCACTGAAAATTAGTCAAAGTTTGATCAGTTTCATAGTGTACTTTTTCATGAAAACGTGTGCTTTTGTCCCTCAACATTTAACAGGCTTCTCTCCCTTGCATTATTAAAAATCCCCCCAAATTTTAATGTTAAATTCTGTCTTAGTGTTGTAAATACACTTTCCCAAAACCACTGATAGTCTGTAACTGCAAAGGGCATGAACACTCCCTGGATGCCCCAAGCCTTCCTGGGAGGTGCCGGGAGAGGAGAAGGGGGCCAGGGTATTCCCAGGGACTGCGGCTGGCACAGGGAGCCGCCCTAACAGCCTCACCGTGTCCCGGGCTGCAGACAGACTCTGGACAGCACCATTCTGTTCCCCACTGCGCGGCATCGCCGACGAGCCTGCCCGGTGCACACCACCGCTGCGCTCCGGCTGCTACCGGCGAGGGATGAATTAGTGCCCTCAGCATTGAGAACATCCTAGAATTGAACAGTGCAGTGGTACGCTGTAAAGTTGTGTCCTGATATTAGATGCTTTGTGCAACACGCTAGGCTGCCCCCATATATATTGGGTAATAAATGCCCCTTTGGTAGGAGGAGACAGTATTTCATTGCAAAAGTAAAAAATAATAACGGGGAAAGTGCTATCTCAGCTTGCTGCATAAACAGCTAAAATAAGCAATATGCAGGCATATCATTTGGAACACAGATTAATAATTTCTGTTCTGAGTAGTGGTAGCTAGCCTGATTTATTGTGGTGATGGTATTATGGTCTCAGACTTTATTGTCCTTTAAATTATACTGCAGTCTATACAGGAGGCAGACAAGGATCTAAATCAAATATTATTGCCTGTAAATTTGGAAACAAATAGTAGTTTTCCCCCCTTTAAATCACTGAGTTTGTGTGTTTTATAAGGTGAACATTACGACTTTTTATGTGACCGAAGTTTTTGTTTCCCTCCTTCGCTTTTTCCAGCCCACGGCGGAGTCCACCTCCGCTCCCTCCCCCCGGCCCCGGTGGTTTTGCAGCCGCTGCAGCTCCTGCCTCCATTTTCCTGTGTGGCAAGAGGGGCCGAGGAGTTCTGCTCCTTTGGGATTTCTGCATAGAGGAGAGGCTTTTTACCTGACTCAAAGCCAGGCAGCTATCTCCGGGTAGCCAGCGTGGGACGGTCACTGGGGCTCCCTTCCTGCACGTGGGTGGCAGGGGAGCACCCTTTGCATGCATGTATATTAATATTAATTTTGCATAAAGCAGCCACCGGCTGCACCACCGGGAAAGCCCTTTCCCCGTTGGCAGGATGGAAATCCTGGGCTCCAGGTGCCTGGGGATGGACACAGCCCCGTGGCACAGGGGCACGCAGCCCTGCAGGAACACCGGTGGGGCAGGGGGACACAGGGGCCACCCCCCTCTCTCCCTTGCACACCAAGAGAGCCATCGATACCGCCGGGGGATTGAACGAGGGCTTAAGGACCTTCTAAGCTGGTCTTTATTCCTCACCTCTTCCGAGGGAAGGGACAGCTGCTGATCCATCAGCCGGTTTCTATAAGGGGCCGGTGACTTCCCTGCCGTCTGTGGGGTCCACTGTTGAGCAGGTAATTGAAAAGCTGATGAGAGGAGCTGTCATTGCCCCATCAGCTCTGCTCGCCCGCCTGCTGAATTGCAATTCATTTACAGGCACTAGCGTGCTGTTTATGTTTTTGTCATCTTATACCTGAATGTCTGGATCAGACTCTTTATTTTCGTCTTGCCCTTTGTACTGCACGGTGTATTTGCCGTCTCCCTGTCTGTCTGCTGCTTTGATTACACCACGCGCGCAGCTCGATCCCGCTGCCGCCTGTGCCGGGAGCCGGAGCAGAGGGAGGGATGGCTCCCACCGCAGCCGAGATGAAAGAACGGAGACCACCTGTGGCAGAACTGTGCTCGGCGCGTCTCGCTACAACAGAGACGCTCCCGACTCGCGGCGCAGTGCTCCTGCCAGCGCGGGGACAGGGACAGCGAGGAGGCTCTGACATCAAAAGGGCCCTATGGCAAGAGGGGATTTACAAGCACAGGGCAAAGGCAGTCATGGCTGCGAAGAGCTTCTGGTGTAAACAGCTGAGAAAAACAAAGGAAGGGGAAGGAAAGGGAGGGTGGGAGCCACACGGTGCAGATGGGAGGAAAGAGTGGCTGGAGCGTGGTGACAGGGAAGACAGCATATGGCACATTACAAAGTCAGACCTGGAGAACGGGTGCAGGAACCCACCCCTTCTTTCAGACTTCCCGAACCGCAGCATGTCAGCACAGAGGGAACCGGGCAGCTCCACTCCTTACTGACCCAGGCACCGAGAAGGCGCCAGCTTGGTCCTCTGCTCCATCCTGCATGGCATAAGCCTCGGACCGTGGGTTACCGAGAACAGGCAGGGCAGTGACAACAGGACTCCCCGGTCTGGTAGGAGATACGGACAGAAGGATTCATAGCATTTTTGCACGTCAGTTGATGGTTGTGATGTTGCTTTGCAGACCCTCTGATGTATTAGCCTGGCCTCCTCTCAGACAAGAAGAAAAATGGGGTGGGCAAAATATTTCTGTATTTGTAGGCTTAGAACAAATCAGTTTTATGTTAACAGACCAGCTGTAACCATTAGGGAATCCTGGTAGCCTTAAAGAATTGCTGCAGAAAGAAACCTTCCCCTGAGCTTATGTGAAACCTCAGTGGAGATGCTGGGTTTGACCACAGGCTGTCCGGAGCGGGGATGCTGGCCAGGGGACCGGCAAACCCCGCGGCCATTCTCCACAGCCGTGGGTACCCGTATCACCAAAGCAACTGCCAGGCACCGGCACTTCTGGTGCAGGAGAAGAAGGGGAGATTCAACAAGCTGAGCAAGAAGCAGGTCGGCACAATAGTTTGTTTGCTTACCGTCTGAGCTGGGCCATATTGCAGATCTGATATCTGCTCTCCCAGTCTATCAATACTGTGTTTGCCAAACAGCTCTTGGCAGAGCCATCAGACACAGCCCTGGCAAACTCCTCCTTGGCACATGGGAGTAATCGCGTTGTGGTGGCAAGTGAAGACATCCCTGTGCGGGGAAGGGGAGGGAGGAAGGAGGGACAGGACTCTGCACCAGATACCTTGGGCCTGATCGATCCTTCGCTCCCTGCCCCTGCTGCGAAGCTGCCCAGGGTCGGGGGCTGCAGGAGGGACCGTGGAGGGAGGAACATCAACCTCTAAGCATTATACGCTTCCTTTCCCAGTCCACTGGTTTCAATCTAACAAAAAGCTTTCCAGTAATGCTCTCTCCTATTCATCATAGTATAAACCAAAGGCTTACATGTAAATAAACACAAGAAAAGACTTATACTATCACATATGCACATTTTAGTCGAGCAAAAGCCTGAGTTATATGCAGCATGAAATAGCATTTAACTGTAACAGGCATGCTAAAATCCCAATCCGTAACCTTTTCCTGATTTCTTAAGTGCACAGTGCCCTCATAGAGGGGAAACAACTATGTTACCTTAATGCTTAAAGTTCCTGAGACGACTCCTAGTATTCACTACTCCTCTCATGCTTTCAGGCAATTCAGCTCCCAGCAGCTTTCCAGCTTGTGCTGTGCCTTAGCAGAGGAGAAGCCCCAGCGCCGCTGAGCAGCACGCAGAGCCAGTACAGGCAGTTGACCTGCTGTTCTGCTCTGCACTGAAGTAGAGATCTGTACTTGAGAGATGCAAAAAAGGTGTAAGACAGCCCCTTTCCGAGGTATAAGTGTCCTATGCTGCCCTTGCACAGGTAAATATCTCCATAAGAGGCCCCAAGCCTTGGACAACTGACTGTGTTTCTCCTACCCTCTTCTGCCTCTTTGTTCAGGCACTCAGAGCTATGACACAGACACTATCAAGGCTGAACTTAAGATGACTGAGCTGAGTTTTGAGCCCCAGCTTTTTGAGTGGGTTCATAAATTAAGCATCACGTTATTCTTTTTTTTTTTTTTTTTTTTTTTTTTTTTTTTTTTTTTAAAAAAACAAGGGAAAAGGG
>VYXH01003906.1:359034-384222 GCA_013397275.1 Burhinus bistriatus | reverse complement strand
TTTTTTTTTTTTTCTTTTGTGATCTATAAAAAGCAGAGTGAATAGTGCTCCAGCAGGGCATCAACACCAGAATGTCACCATTGTGAGAGCAATTTCCCTCTGGCTCCTATTTTTAAACAACCTCCTGGAGTCCCTCCTGCCCACGTTCTGGTAAAAGCACTCCAAAGCTTAACAGGTTTGACATTTTCATTTCTGTTTTCCTTGAAATCGCTAACATCATCTGATTGAGCATTACAGCTTGTTTGTGTCCTATTGCCTGCAAATATATATCACAAGCCCTAACACCAGAAAGGCAAGGCAGTGAGGCTGTGACAGAGACGTCCTGATGAAGTGAACGATTGGAGATTAGCTGCTGCAGACCCCCCCATCTTTGAGCTGTGCTCTCCTCACGGTCCCTTCTGTAGATGACTTGCTTTCTGGATAATGGCTTCTGGCATGTAGCGCAAGAGGCGTGTTTTTATTTCATGAGCACCGTGGAGGCTGCTGCCCAGACTCCTGCGCTCCGTTTTGCCGGTAACACAACTTTGCACTTCCCTTCCATCAGCTGCTGCTGCAAGTGCATTACAGACTCTGTGCTATTTCGCGTTACCCCTCAGCGTCCCGCTCATCGGGTGCAAGCAGTTGGGGAGCGAAACGCAGCCGCCAGGTCAGCGTTGCCCTTGACTGTATGACAGTGCTGCTGTGTCAGTAGATGGAGCTCATTCCAACCAGCTTCACTGCTGGGAGCTCTCTGACTAAAGAGCTGTTGTTGGGAGCACTGTTCTGTTCTTAATGCGCCGTATCTCTACAGATTCAGACATTAGCAACACGCTCCTCACAACTCTTCTCAGTTCTTGTCCCACAACTCTGAAACATCATCATCCATGAACCTGGGTCTCTTAATGTAACAGACCCTCTCTGCGGGGTGAGGGAGCGCGGCGGGGTGAGAGAGCGCGGCGGGGTGAGAGAGCGCGGCGGGGTGAGAGCACGGCTGCTTCATGCTTCTGCTGAGCGCAGCTGGAGATCCACGCCGCAGCGCTGCTCCCGTGCCTTCCTGACCCGCACCGAGCCAGGTTCAATGCCTGCCTCCAAAGGGGCTCCCAGGACCGGGGGGAGAAACAGCACCCACAGAGCTTTGCTGCCTTCGGACCTGTACCTCTTCCTGCAGCCCTTATCTCCTCCAGAAAGCCTGTTCCGCTTCCCCGTCCACCCTTGGTTTCAGCAAATCCATCACAGACAAAGCGAGGGCTACAAAGTCCCTGGCAATCTAGAAGCTCTTCCAAGTCCCCTCATGTTTTCAAAGGCTAATGCACTGGACATCATATGAACCTTGTGTCCCTTCCACTGAGCAGCAACTAATCCTGCCAAAATGATTACGACAATCATCGTAATTTCAGTGCTGTGTGTTTCTCCCCTGAAGGAACAGTATGGCAGAAGAGTGACAGACCATAGTATGTCGCCAGGGACATGTCAGTGTCCCTTTCACAGGATGCATGTTCTGTGTGCTAACACATTCAAGGGATTCATTCACCTTTGATCTCTGGTTTTTTAAGCTTCTCATCTCGTGATCAGAGACTCAAATTTGGGTATTAGACCAGCCTTTGCCTAGACGACACGCTGTGCTCTCGGTGCAGGGGCTTTATCCGTGAGCAGCTCCAGCAGAGGTGGCACCTATATGGCCGTACTCACTTTTTCCTTCCTTTGCTTTGGGGGCCCAAAGCGTCGCAGGGTTCAAAGAACCCCTGGCAGTACAGCAGTGTGCTATCATCTCTGGGAGCATGATTATAGCTAGTACTGAAAATTGCACAAAATACCTCCCCAATGATGAAGATTGCAGGGAGGCTGGGAAAATTACCTTTTTCATTATGCCTTAAAAATACTGCAATCTCAGCCTGTGCCTGAGATTCTAGGAACTGGTGCGTTATTCAGAATAGCACTGCTGGAGTGGGCTTGCAGAGAGCAAAGAAAATGGAGCCTTCTCTTAGCCAGGTACATCAGGACCCCCATGACCGCTGGTTTTAAATCCCAATACTTTGAATTTACCATGGTTGTTGAAAAGCTTTCTGCAGCTCCCACTAAACAGCAGGAAATGCTGTAGGCATCCTGGAGGAGGCTTAAAGAGGAGAAATTGGACCCCGACAGATGCTTTTGCAGGATCTCAGAGGGTGCTCTGCAGCCCTCCACTAACCCAGGACTGGATCTGGAGAGGACCTGGGAACCAGGATCCCACTGGAGCCAGCTCGGGGAAGTGTCTTGCTGCAGGCTGTGCCGGCGGCTCCCCACTGGGCATGCATCCCCTCCAGGGCTGCTGCTGCAGCAGTTCAATCAGCAGTGCAGATGAAAGCACCGATAATTCCCATTAGCAAAAACCAGCTTATGCTAAGTGGCAGGAGGACATATGCTGAGGTGGGAGTGCCGCGGGTGCCAGCCAGTGCTCTGCGCACCATCCTTGTTACCATAAGCCAGGATCTGACAGCAGCTCTGCCAGCCTCCTCCTCCCCATCCGCAGAGCCCGCGCCGCAGGGCTGCCAGCTCCGTGGGGACGGGGCAAACGTGCTCTGCAGGCTTCATATCCCAGGCACCCGCAGAACTTGGAGACAGGCTGGTCAGACACCCACGAGGTTGGACAGGGGCTGGCCCAGCTCGATACCTGTCTGACTAAAGGAAAAACCTGTTCAGAAGCATCTGGGTAAGGTGCTTCAGAGTCCCAGAAGCAGCTACTTCTTTGTGTCAGCCAGGGAGCATCTTTCTACTCCTCTGAGCTGTGTTTCAGCTCTGGAGTGAAGGATGAGCACACCAGGAAAAGACCTTGCCCAAAAGGAGCTGAAGACTCCCTTCATTGTAGTGCAACGCTCAGGATTCTGTCAGTTCAAAATACAGCTGTGTCCCAGCTGATGCTCCGAGGTGTTGGAGATGCAGCACACCGAGTCGTTTAATCTTTCTAAGTAACTTTCTGGTTCTGGGCACCTGCTTGCACAGCGCTGGCACTGGAGTCCTGGCCGGCAGCTCCTGGGAAGCCCTTCCCGACCCTCGCACCGGTGGGAGGAGGGCACTGCGACCAGGCAGCTTCAGAGAATTTACCAGAATATGGAGACACATTTTCTTTGGCAAATCAGAGAAGAAGATAGCTTTGGCTAGGAGCCCGTCCCGGTTTATTGCTGAACTGAAGCCAGCAATAAAATTAAAAGCCAGAAACAAAACACAAAAAGCATAAAGGAAAAATATGAAATTGGTAACAATAAAGATAAATTAGAAGTTAGGCAAAGTCCAAAATTTACTAAAGACATCGTGGTAAAATATCCATGGTTCGCAAGGTAGAGGAGAACAGGTGAAATCCTGCAAAATGCTAATAAATCGATAGGACATTATTAGATGAATATGATGTATTGTTGCTAACCATGCAAAAGTAATAGACAGGATTCATATGTATTTTCTGATCTTTACAGGAAAAAAGTGATATCTAGTATCACTGCGGGATGCTGATGTGTATTTCCTCCCATCGGTACTGGAGGGGGAGCCCAGACTGTGGTTGTGAGGAGAGCCTCAAAACCCAGAAGAGCTCCCCCATGGCTCCCAGTGCTGGCTGAGAGTAACGCTGGGTAATCAGGGGCGGATTTTAACGAAATGTGTAAGAGCTGGGAGGTTCCTGAAGTGTTCCAGAGAGGAAGGCAGGATGAACCAGTTAATGTAAGCGTGGCAGAGCTGATGGGAAAGTCAATTAATGAAGCAGTTAGCAGTGGTACTAACGTAATGCCTCTCAACACACTTTCATGGAAAACAGTTGTCAAATAAATCTGACTTCATTCTTTGATGAGGTTTGGGATTCGGGTGATACAGCCGATTCCGTGCTGGATTTTAGTGTTGGTGTGAATGGGGGCAGAGCTGCGTGGAGCCCAGAGGAGATGACCGGCATAAATGAACACAAGAAGCCATTTGCGAGGATGGTGAAAAGGCTCAGACACTGGTAAGGTGTATCTGGAGGGGCCTGTATGGCACAGGTCACAGGTAATAAGGTGGAGTTTGGCATTTCTTGCTTTCCTGTCAAATTTTAGGGGGAAAAAGATATCACTATAAGCCTAACTGTGAAGCCTCCTTAGAGAAGACATCACCTTGGAGGGCTACATGTTAGATGAGCAGAGAGTTCACCCTATTCTAAGAGCAAGGGATGAAGGTCTCTGTTTTACAGTGGATATCTGAAAATGTCAACACCACCATGCTTTTGGACATCAGAATCAGAAAGTGGATTCTGGAAGAAAAGGGACTCAAGGGCTATTTCTTCCCTTTATTTGGTTTAATCGTTCCTCACCCCAGCCCTTCCCACCACTGGGAAGTAACACATCCTACACATTCCTGAACCAAGAACTCTAAACAACGTGCTGTCTTTAGCTAACTGTGAATAAAACAGAAGCCAGCACATTTTTAAAGCAGTTAGTGCTTCTGCTATGAAAAGAAGTTTATATGAAGTGTACTAGCGCAGCACAGCTGCTCAGGTTACTACTGTCGCTCTGTACATACTTCCTCTGCCTGGATCAATTTTTTCTGTCATTTTTATCATCCAGTGAATCTTATTTCTTGAAACAGTATAATAGTAGTGTGCTAAATAACTTCATTAGGGGAGGTGAGAACAGATGCATCTTGTTTTTGAAAACATTATTTCCAATTGAATCTGCCAGGCGAATTCACTCCCAGATAGTCTGTGCTATAGGGACACTTAATAATGAACGTTCCTCCTCTTTACTTGCTTTTCTAGGGCACAAATCTAATATGTGACTTCTGAACTCCGATCCCTATTGAATTTGCACGGACTTTTTTCCTGGCTATCAAAGCAACAAAAGTGGCCCCAGACTCAGGCGATTTGTGGCTATTTGGAGGAGCCAAAGATTTCCCCCTTGAAGCCAGTTGTTCCCAGACACTAAGAAACCACCAGTTGTGCTCAGAGATAACTGCAGATCTGTACTTCATTTAAAGTACTTCAATTTGGTTTATAAAAGCCAAGCTCTTTCAGACCAAGGGCTAGAAACAAAGGGGATGATTGCGACAAGACCCCAGGAGGGGCGAGGGAACGGTCAGACAGCTCTGCACAGCGCCCACCTGGGCAAGGTCACTGCCACGGGCAGCACGAGCGCTCGGACTGCGACTGGCTGATACCGGGAGAGCTAAAACCACGCACAGGGAGCGGGAATGCCTGGAACACATTGAGACACCACCAAGGCTTCCAAAGCACCTCAGAGTTTCATCTGTGCAGCCCTTTGTTGGTCCCCCCCTCACCTGCCCTTCCCTCCCCCGTGCTCACTGCATCCCATGTGCATAAAGGATTCACAGCGTCCCAGGGCAGGACCGTGTCTAACACGGTGCCCTGCCGAGTGTCTGAAGCACGCTTTAAAACCAGGAATATAAATGCAATCATGAAGATGCACTAATGCAGGAAAAAAAGAATCAGGAGTACCCAGGAGCCAGCTGAGAAGCGAGGGCCAGGCCGACCCGAGGTGCGAGCGATGGCTTCCCCGTGCTCAGCGCCTGCCTCAGCACCCAGAGCAGCCCGTGACACAGGGCTGGAGAGCCGCAAGGTGGAAGGCGGGGGAAGACTGACAGGTTATTGACTGAAGGCTGGGTTCGGGCTGTGCGTTTGTGATGCGTGAACAAAGCAAGACATCAAAAATTAATAATAATAGCAAAGTCTCAGCTACCAGGGGACATTATCCTCTTTTGCTGCCTGCTGATCAGGTTCCCATGGCAGAACAGCTTCTGTGCCGGTTCTTCATTGGAATGGGGGTTAGGCTCAGGGCTGGGCAGAGCTGAGCTGTGCCTGCTGCCGCGCACCACGCTTCCCAGCTCACTTCCACTTGTTGGGACCGGTCTTAGTCCTTATGGGGCAAAGTGGTTTCTCCTTCTGTCAGAATTAACTAAATATCGTCCCCTTGGTGAAAGGCAGAAGTGAAAACGCACATTTCAGACTAATATGCATAAAAAGCTTTTTTTATCTGGGTTTCTGAAGACACTGCATTTGAAGTCTGCGTCTCCTATCTGTCCCATGGCAGTCAAATACCTGTGATTACGTACTCTCATTAGATTTTGGTGTTAATTGAAAAGGCTGTTGAAAGCTGTCTAGTGCTGTTGTGCCGCGGCCTAAGTGATCTCAGAGAGGTCTGAAAAAAGGAGCTTTTTCCTTTGAAGAACTCAGGGAAGAAATGTCTGTCACCAAGATGCTTAGAAAATTTGCTCTATTACTGTTTTAGAAGCAGAAGAAACCTAGACCTGGCATCAGCAGCAGAGAGCGTCTGGCTCAGGTCAGTCTTTCTTCGTGGGCTTTTTCCACACGGATCTGCTCTCTGCACATGCCTCTCCTGGCACCGGGCACCACAGCAGAAACGTTCGCCACTGCTACACAGCATCGGACCTTTCAAGCAGCAATTATTACTGTCTTTCCATTCAAGCCCACTGGAAACGCAGGCGCTCAGAAAAGCCTTGGTTACGTGCAGCCTCGCTGGCTGCCTGCAGCAGCCGAGGAAGAGCCAGCACAGAGCCCGGGGCAGCGCGCAGCCGCCTCGGCTCCGGGCGAGCTCTGACCCAGCGAAAGGACTTCAGAAAGGAGATGTCCTCCCCACATCTCCTCTGGCTGGAGAGCTGAAGCAAGCCAAGCTTGCTGAGAGTCGGTGATTCAAGGCTGGGTTTTACCCTTTCGAGCACCTGCGTTTCCTTCTTATTTAGCAGGATCCATAGGAAAGGTATTTGACTAAGAAACAGGGTTTCATACAGAAATCAAGTGAAAGCTATCGTACAGGTTTGCTCTGATGGGAGGCAAATACAGAGTAATTTGGGCTGAGTTTTCCTTTACGTTTCTTTAGAAATGAAACCTGAAATGAGAAGGAGCATGAGGAAAATTGTTCCTATGTATCCCTGGGAGCTGAAATTGCTGAGTGTTGCAGAGCTTCACCAAATCCCCTTATTCAGGACACACTCTTGCAACATTGGTAGACGGGACAGGGCTGAGGTCTGAAAATGTCAGAAACAGCACGATGAACAGGCAGAGGTGCTCTTCTATCCAATATGTGCATAACAACTATGGCGGGCATAATATTTCCAAGTATTCCCTATGTAAAATTGATTCCATTAATGAATCTGCTTGCCATGTATACACCATGCCTACACATAGACAAGGGACAGCATTTTACAGATAAGAATGTTTGACGCAAGCTAATTTTGTCATCATGACAGCTTGTATATTCACAGAAAACTGTTATTTGAGCAAATTAAGTCTATGTAGGCACCCGAAGTACCTATTTGGTCATCCAATAAAGCAGAGAACATGCACTGGACAACTTCCTGAGAGTTCAGCTTCCTATACCTTGCGAGATAGAATGATCAGCGATTAATGACCATTACTTCAGCACATTTTCATATTCTTTCTAGAAGAAAACTATCAGATTCTGAGCAAGGGGTCAGCTCTAGCCCAGCAAAGTTTCTCTTTCCTTGAGATGAATCACTGAGCATCAGCGAGGGAAGACTGTGGTATATACGTGTACGGTTTCTTTAGACCAAGGTTGTGGTGGGATCTGCTTTTCTGATAGGGCTGGGAAACAAAGCTCTTCTGGCCTTGGGTCACTGCTAAATACACTGTCCTGCGGGAGAAGGTCATGCTAACAGACAACATAAAAAATACATCTGTCGGGCATTTTAAAGGGTGCACTTTAAAAATTAAGATACAAGAGTGCCTGCAAATCTAAAATACCATGTACATGTCAATGGATTTAGAGAACAGGCTAAATAAACAATGGAGCATCTGTTTGCAAAAAGCAGACAAAGCCAATAATCAGGCCTACGTTTATTTTTATATCATAATTCACTGCTGGAGTGTGAGTGGCTGTGGCTTGACTCCTGATAAGCAGCAGACAGACAGAAACATGGTCACCAGCTGGTGCTGCTGGCACCGCTGCATTGCAGCAGGGCTGGAGCCCAGGCAGGACGGAGCAGGACAGGAGCTGGTGAAGAGCACAGAGAAAAGACAGCAATTCTGTTGGAGAGGAGGGAAGGGGCAGGCAGCTGAGTCACGTCCCTGGTACACAAACGTACTAGTGATCACCTCGTGGCTGTGACGGTCCAAGGGGAGGTGTTGTACCCTCACAGCACGACAGGGCCAGCTGTGCCTTGCTCCGAGCTCCATGACCTGTGCCGAGGTGCACGGCCCCTCTGTGCTGAGAGCTGGTATTGGGAAGGACGTGAGAGACTTGAGAGCCAGGAGAACAAAGTATTGGCAGAGAGAAGAAAAACAACCCAAATATAAGTGACAAGTAGTGTTCGAATAGGAAACAGTGTCTCGCTGAACTCTGCACATAAAATGAGTGGAGAGAGTGGAAAATGTCTAAAGCAATTTGAGGAAGTTTATTGAATCCCCACAGGGAGCTCCAGATGGTTTGTGTGGCCAGCACAGCTCTTGTTGCTCATGCAAAAGCTGCCCTGAGTTTTCAGGAGCATTTGCGATAGTAATGGCATTTGCTTTTCTCTCTCCCTCCCTCCACGGATGCATGGATGTTCCTTCCCCACTGAAGCACTACCAGGGGCCCTTCGCTTCTCCCCGGTGCCAACACCAGCATTGGCCAAGAGGGAAGTGTCCTCCCTGTGCTGCATATTGGTGTTGCTCCCCTTTTTCCATGTTCTTTGGGAGTTAGAGACACATCCTCAGATTGCACTTCTGGTTTATGATACTGAAAGATGTCTCTGTGGCCTCTATAATTAGACAATCTGTTGTCATTGAGCTGTGGGCTGTTTCATTAGGTTTGTAGCCACGTTAATGCTATGACATAGCACTTCCGCTGGGGGATGAGAGCCATATGGCTGCTCCTGACTCCTGTTACAGCTTCCCCTGCTGATGCCACTCTAGGAACAAGCCTCCAGTTGCATCTCCCAGTCGTTTAAAAGTGTCAGGTTTAAGTCATGTCTACAAGATTCCCACACAGTCCCGTCACAGACAGCACAGCTGTCCCCGTAGACCCCAAGCAAAAGCACAGCACAGGTGAGACCATCTCTTACCCAGACTCCATTATTCATGGTCTCTCAACCTCAGGCTGCAGCACCAGAGCCAGACAATCAACTGGTGTAGAGCAAATGAACAAAGTCTAGGTGAAGCAGCAGCTCGGGAGTTTGCAGAGTGTCTCAGAGGCAGAGAGGTGTCTTTCATCAACTGCATGTGCAAGCTATCATTTTCCTGCAGTTTCCCGTGGTCTTCCCCCCGCGCCCCATATGCTGTGTGCTCACTGTATTCTACCTAAAACAATAAGTATTTGAGGTTTTCTTTTTTTAGTCATGCATTTTTAATTGGACTATAAATTCCACTTTGTTGTGTTCTAGAATGTTGTTTTTATTTTCCAATAGAACTGTCTCTTCTTTGATGAGGGCAGAGATTTATTACCCAATTTCCAGCTTTATGTTTCCCTTTTGGTCTGTTGTTTTAGCTGCTTCCTAGTTATACAGACAACCCTTTCCCCCCCATCTTTTTATAGTTGAATTTCCTCAATTCCTTATTTCTGCAGTACTCATTGAGACCCATTTCTTTTACCCAGTTTCCTCAGGATCCATCCATAGACCTACACTTCCACTTTATATCTTCTTGAGGATGTCTTTGAGCCTTCCATAATTAGACAATATATTGTCATTGAGCTGTGTGATGTTACAATGATTTTATGGCCATGTTTATGCTCTGGCCTCCTGCACAGAAGTACTGAAAGGACATCTTACGTGTTTATTTTTAATACACCCATGGAGAACATGAACACCATGACCTTCAATCCAGCTTGTGGTTATTAATCAGTAGATAAAGCCACAGCCACTCACTAGAGAACCTGTTAGAAGCCTGCACTATTCAGTGGTGGTGTAACTAAGTTTGTGTAATGGGAAGGGTACAGAGCCACAGTTAATTTAAGCACAAATACCTTGTAACCTGGTAATTAAACCAACTCCCTAGTGCTCTACCCTAAAATGCCTCCTCATTAATCGGTACAGGCAGCTGTGACACAAGTAGGACAAAGCTGTGCTGTTGTGGAGGGGTGTCCTGGCTTGGTCAATCCCACCCCAGGCTGTGGTGCAGGCGCCCAGCAGATGATCACTGAGACCTTGAGTATTTTCTCCTGGTGAGCTGAACCACCCGACTGCCACAAGTGGAGCTTTGCCTTGGTCCAAAAGGCCTGGGGCAAAACACAACCTACGGCAGCTTCTCCTCTCAGGGCAAAGCCTAGGAGGTGCCACATATTGTCCATGTTGCAGCCGTAAGACTGACCGGGGCTGGCCCCGATTTGCTGGGGCAATTCGGAAGGGCAATTCAGGGCCAGTGGAGATACCAACTCTCCTGACTGTAGATACACACATCCTTTCTCCATGGTTGGGGAAACAGGCCTCCAACCAAGATACCCAGGGTCACGTGGACTTCAGCAGAGCTTCCAGTGCAAGGCTATTTCCCAAGAGACCTTCTCCCTGGAGAAACCTCTCATCCTTCTGGGGGGACTGGCCCCAGAGAGCAGGGCTGAGCCGTTCAGAGGAGCACACAGACCAACAGGAACAACTGGGGTGAGAATGAGGCATCTTCAGACCTTCCATCGCATTCACCCCTGCTGCGCCATGCCTGGCAGGGTGCCCGGGGAGCAGGGGACACACGGGGGCTGGTCTGCCAGAGCTGCTCTGCAAGGCCCTGGACAAACAGATCAACTGTGGGCTGATCCAGAAGCGGAACCAGCATCTCCGAGACCAGACTGAGGAGATCCATAGGCACCACCACAGCAATGCACTTGTCCTGCCAGAAGCTGCAAAGCCTGCGACCGCTGTTCCCCTTCCCAACACCTGACTTCCCAGAGATAATCGTGTGCTTTGCAGGGACAGAAACAGGGACAAACTCCCCATGTTGCACCTGGGGACACTGCCAAAGGGATCACACCTTTCACAGCGGTGTTCAGCTTTGAAACAAGTTGGGTTTTAAATAGCAGCCTCTCTGCATTGGCTATGGGACTCAGTTTGCTGGCCTTTCTGCACATGCTTGCCATATTTGTTTAAGGAGAGACTTTTTTGCTACTAAACTGAAGAAACAATATCATCCTTCCATATTACTTTAGTCTATTTATACAAAGGGTATCTCAGTGCAGACTTCAAAGGTCACAGGAAAACTGGGAGTTAATTTGCCCCATTGTTTCTAATACTGCCTTTGACATTGGGAAGATTCCTTGTTATTAAACCTGGAAAAGGCTTAGTTATTAGTATCTGATACTACTTTAAAAAATTAAAATTGCAGAAAAATATTCAGAACATGTAGCTCTCCAGCACAGCTCCTCCTCTCCTGTGGAAAAGGCTGCGTTATTGCCACTAGTGCTGGGTAAGCATCAAGAGGATGAGAGAAGTTAAGAAAGGCATTTGTGTTTATCCCTTTAGCTTGTAGGCAACCTTCATATGTTCTCCCTGTGACCTTTAACTTCTGTTCCTCCTGCAGAACTAGGCCTTTATAAATCTCTGTTTCAGCACTTAACAGGCAAGGATTATTTGAAGAACACTTAAGGAAAAAAAAGTTTTAAATTCATGCAATAGAATATGTTTCAGATTTGTTAGCAAGATATATTTGAAAGAGAACAAAAATATATGTTGTACGAGCTCTTGAAGGGGAAGCTAAAAATAGCATTACTAACAGTAAAATTTGCATAGAAGGAAAAAGCAACACCTAAGCACACACATGGCTGCACGCATCTCCCTAGCATTCTTAGCCATAACCATAAGGGCCCCACCCCTCCGCAGCAGAGCTGGGCCACCAGCCGAGGGGACCCGTCCTCACGGTCCCCAGCAGAGCAGCTGCCCAGGGACACACGGGAAGCGGGAGCTGCTGTGTCCTCAGCAGCCAAAGCTGCCTGTCCCCAAACTGCTGTGCCGACTGCACTAGCAAGGTGATCCTCAAAATGAGAGTGCTGGTGAGCCATCCCTTCATTAAGGGATAAAGAAAATAAGGACTGGGTTATCTCTGCCGCCCAATCCAATATGTTCACCCTTCCATTGGATTCTATTGACCAGCTTCAATTGCTGAAGAGATTAACCTGGCTGCTCCTAGGATTTGTGGTTGGATTACTCTACAGGAGGAAATAAATAGTTGTAGGCTTGCTTAGGTGAGGGAAAATAGAAAGGCCAAACTTACATTTCAAACCCATTCACTCATTTTAGCAGCACATTAATGAATGAAGTTCAGACAAGCTCTTGTGAGCCAAGAAAGCCCAGCTGGAATAAACAGTTCAGCATGCTAATCCAGTTAGGGTTTCTATATTCATCTCAGAGGGTATTGCAATATCATTACTGCATTAAGACGCAGCTACACAAAGCAGAAGGAGCAGAGGTTGAACCACTGGGATTTTTGGTTTCATCAAGCCTGACATCTGAGATAACGCATCATTTTCATCTCCATTTGAAAGCATTAATAGAAATTTGTTAGCTCAACATGAATGCTTCAGGAAGAGGCTCCCAAATCCAAAAAATTGAATGTACCCAAATTAACTCCTGTTTATTGGGGAAGCAAGCACTGTATTACTGCAACATGGAAAAGGATTATGGCAATTAAAATCTCTGAAGTGAGCATGGTAGGATACCATCAGGGATACAGCACAGGTTCTGCAGAGGATTCGCAAGTCACTTTTTGTGCTGAAGCCTGGGTGAGGAGCAGAGGCAGCAGCAATCCTGGAGGCTCACCGCCTGCAGACTGCTCCTCCAGACCTGCAGGACAGGCGGGGAGAGACGGGGACAGGGAACCGCTCCACCAAGCTCAGGCTGGGCTAAGCGGAGATGGGCGAACACAGCAGCAAACTGCAAGCCCTCGCTCTGGTTTTATGCCTCCTCAAAAGACAGGTCTTCTCTGGCTAAGAACCGGACAAGAAAATCTGGTTTCTACTACTCTGTGCATTTTCCCCAGATCTCACCGCTTCAGTTTGGATTAAGTTCCAAAAGTTCTGATGCATTTCCTAATGCTTTCAGTTACAAAACCAGTCCCTTTCCAGCTGCCATCCAGTTACCTGTCCATGTGTACAAAGCCTTTATCATTACCGGACCCTGTCAGAAAGCACACACATCTGAAAGGATTGTGCTGGCACCCAAAAGCCTTGTTTGAAAGAGAAAAGCTGCAGACCAGCTCGGTGTCAGAGCCCTGCAGTACTGAGCAAGAGCACTGCTTTGCTGGTTCAGTCGATAATTTCTCCTTGTATCGTTTGCTCAATGCCTTCCGTCATTTTTTCCTCAGGAAATACCCCTGAAGTGGGGGCATTTAATACAAGCACAGCTTCTCCTTCCACATTTTGCCCCTCCTCAAGGGTAAGAAACACTTGCGGATCACCAGGCCACTGGCAAAACCTCTTGTCTAAAAATAAAAGCATTTGCAAGCGAGCAGGAGACCAGGCAGAGCCTCCCTCGGCGACTGCTCTCCCTGGGGACACCTCAGCCCTGCACGCGTCTCCCACGCAGCCCTGGGGAACGCCCCTTGCAGCATCTCCTCCTGCACTTCACCAGCAGGAAGGGATCCCCCCTAGCTGCAAAGGTGCTAACACGGCACCAATTTTATTCCTAGTTCCCATTGCTGTTTCATCTGAGAAAAGCAATTATAGCTCAGAAAACCTCCCATCGCCGCGTTGGACCTGTCATCCTGGGGAAAGCTTTCACTCCATCTGTCTCCCAGCTCCACTGCTGCAACCTGCTAATGTGGGTCCTTCATCTCCAGCCAAACTAGAGCAAAACCCTCTCCAGAGGGCCCTCCTTCAGCACGCAGGACTCGACCTGGCTGAGGGGGACATGGACGCTACCTTGAATTTTTAGTCACTGCTGGCAGGTCACAGGGAACGCAAGGAGGGGAGCTATAAATTTACCAATATCAGTAAGTGGAGCAAATTTCCACCCTGGGAACGTTTGTCCTTTCTTCAGCTGAGTGGAGCTTTCAGGGTCCTAAAGTTCCTCACACTAACTCAAAAGCGGCATAAAACCCAGGGTTCCTGCAGAGTAAACTAAGGTTTTTTCCTCCCAGTGATTTTCCAAGTGCTTTCCTGGGTGGCAAAGCATCACAAGTCATTACAGCACGGCTTCCAGACACTTTCTTCCATTTGCTCTACAACATACCAGGAGACCATTTAACAGCTGAGTTTCCTTTTCTTTAAAATGTAAAAGCAAGGGTTTCTTTTGCTTCGAAGTGACAGCTTATTTTTTAAAGTAGGTACCTCCCCAAACGGTCCTGTTGGTCCCCGTCCCCCCACAAAGGGCTGAGAAGCTGCAGGGATAGGAATGAGAGCCAGGTGTTGGGAGAGGGGAGGCACCGAAGAAGAGCCGAGGACGGAGGTCAGCAGGATGAGCTGCTGCTCTGCCTGTGCCGTCCGTCTGGCAGGATCTGTCTGCAGCCTCCGTGATTACCAGGGAGTTTTCAGCAGGGGTGACAGAGGAGATGAAGAGCGAGCGGAGCAGGCTGCGTGTCAGAGCAGGAGCTGGGGAGATGCCGTGCAGCCGGCGCAAGTGCAGACATTCAGTGGGAAGGTGATGCTCGTCACAGGTGGCTCAAAAGCACAGGGGGGAAAAGAGGAAAGATCTGAGCTGGATGTCTGCAGGAGGACAGGATGCTGAGGAAGAGGAAGCAATTCTCAGAGCTCCCACCCATCCCCCTACTTTGTGACCGAGTTGTCGGTGTGCCCAGCTTGGCTCTTAGGTTAATCCTCTCTCACAGTCGGTTTGAAGACAGGCAACTGGGAAAGCTGGTTTATTTAATAGTTGTGAAGCACCTGGTGCATCTGGAATGATTTCTCCAGAAGCCCAGGACACTGCCCAGTCTACAGGGAAGAAGCAGGACTCTGCTGCCCTGGGCGTTTCTTGTTCCACCGCCCTCCCTATGCAGCTCTGCCAAAGCGAGTGTCTAAATGAAAGCATTGCTCCTGATCGTCTCACAAGTACTGCAGCACACCCGCTGCTATTCGGGGTTGTCTGTCAACTGACAACAGTTTTTCCTGGCTGTAGTGGTTCCCAGGAGCCTGATTTATCCTGCAAGGTCTCTGGCAGGACATTCCTGAGGACACAGGCCAGGAGAAAGCAGTAGGAGTTCATCTGCAACATCAGGAAGATTTCCATGCTAAGAGGCTGTGCCTTCTGTCTGTTGGCTTTCCAGCAAGGAAGCTCTTTCTGAAGTCCAGCCTAAAATTTCCATCCGATCTTCACCATCTCCGCTCACCCTCCCAGGACCTGTGCAAAAAAGCGCTGATGCCGTCTCAACACTTACGGACAGCTGTCACATCTCACCATAGTCCTCATCCAGCTGAGCTCGGTCCTGTCCCCCTCAGGGAGCTGGGAGGGCTTGTGGGGCAGAACTCGGAGCAGCTGCCACACGCTGTTAAATGGAGCCGGTTTGCTCCCTGCGATGGGAGCACACGTCTCACACCACCCTGCGGGCGTTGAAACGGCTCTTGTCTAGCAGGAGGGGACAGGCAGGCGTTGGGTGGCCCAGAGCTCCAGCCAGCGAGTCCCCAAAGCCTGCCGGCCAGGCGGCAGGGAGAGCGCTCACACTGCACAAAGGGTACCCAGGACCCGGTGCCCAACTCGCTGCTGATCTCGAGCAAAGAATCATCTTCCTGGGCCTCAATCCCACCACCTGCAAGTTTTAAAAGTCATATCTTTTTTTCCCCCCCTTGCCTCCTAGCTGGTGTCTGGTTTTTCACTTTTCACTATAAAGCTGTAGTATTCTCTTTATACTACAAAGCCAAGTGAAACACTACGCAGTGGGGTTATTCCAACTCATTGTCTGGTGAGACATGACTTAGGTCAGGCCTTGAAGTGTTTCCATAAACAGTATTTAAGTAGCAAGATAATTCACACCGCATTTCTTGTAAGCAGTCGCCTGAGAGGGACCCGAGCAATGCCTGGAGACTACACTGCTCGGGGGAAGGCAAGGTCACCTCCACGGAGGGAACATCCCAGAAGCTGCCGCTCTCCTGCTCCAAAGAGGAAGGTTCTGCCGGGGCACCAGGGAGGGGGGTGAGGACTGCACCCACCCCTGCGCTTGTACAGGGATGGGGGAAAGAAAGGGAAGAGCACACCAGCATGAAGGAGCCTTATATATCACTTTGTTTTAATTTCAGGTCTGTTCTGCTTTGTTTCTACATTTCAACAGCAAGCTCCACAGCATGACCAGAAATAACGCTATTGATTTCCAATGCTAACTCATGTATTCTCATTATTATAGCCCAAATATGTTACTAGTTGGTTTTAATTAAGGGAATCCCATGAAGCACGCAGACCATACACGCTCACGGCAGAGTGGCCAAGTTGGGACACCAGCTTTAGAAGAGCACAGCACAGAGCAGGACACGTGCAATGCCAAATCCCCACGCCCCGCACTCCAGCCACCTTGTGGGGCATCAGCTTTGCTTGTGAAGTGGTGCCGGTGCTTACACAGCACTGCGGTGACGGCTCGCTCCCCAGTCACCACCACCAGCCCTGCAGCTCCTGCTGCGGCACAGATCCCCTCGCGCTCAGCACAACCATGCTGAGCAGTGGCACACACAACACTACCAGGCGGCACAGGGCAGAGGGCACGCTGGCAAGCGATACACAGTTCCTAGAGCTGGATCGGTGCCCTGCAGGTTGCCCCAGCCACCCTTGGGACATTACTGGGACCGATGCATTTGCAGTAGCTTAATTCAGGATTTTGCACAGGGCGCATGGCAGGGACCCAACACTTTGATTGGTTCATCAGATTCACATGCTGCTACCCAGCAAAGTCCCACTTACTGCCAGGCTAGAAGATGCTAGAAACATCTTTTCCAAATAGCCTTTAAATACATTACACGCATCAAGAAGAAAGCAATGCATAAGCCAGACGCTCAGCACTATCGTAACATACATGTCTGCAGCATCCTCCCCAACTTTGCTTTCAGATGGACTGCTCTACTTATTAATCTTGTTTTTTCTCACTCAGCTCTTTGAAACTGAAGCTATTACTTGAGTTCTGCACCAGTCATCTGTAAATTAGGGGATAATTGTGGGACACTGTCCCCAGTTCAGATCTATGGCCCAGGCTTGGCCGTAGTAACCACTGTGGGGCAGCTCCACAGCTGCTCATCCCACACACGGGAGGAAGAGGAGGGAGATTGTTTTGCCCAGCTTCATGTTGTTTCCCTACAGACAATCTGCTTACTGTAGACCCACTGTGGAGAGGAGGAACGCCAGCTCATGTTCACTGGTTTATAAATAGGGTGGGAAATAGGAAACCTTCACTCCTCAGCTTTCCTGTCAGAAATCTCTTCCTTGAATATGCTTTATTATTACAGTCAAATTCAGCTTAGCTGCATTTTAAGCTCCTTTTGCATCTCCCACTCACAAGTATCCCTTCCTCCTGAGTTTGCCTAACATATCAAATCATTTTTTCCATTGAATTCATGGTACTCTTAGTTTATAGCTCCCAGTTTACTTTATACCATACAACCATCACATAGGAGATACCAATTCACCTAAAATGAAAGAAATAGCCAGGGTGGGGGGGTGAGGGAAATTCCAGGAAAAAGTAAGAAAGTAAGGAGTTATTTAACACCCCATGGGAAGGCCAGTTGGTTTACCTTTCACAGTCTCATCTGCAACTTCTTACCCCACGTACTATCCCAACAGACCTAGAGCTGCGGTAGTGACGCAGCGGTAGGAGAGCTCAGTCTGAGCATTCCCCGCTGCGCTGCCAGCGGCAAGGCTCTGCACCCGCATCCTGGTTTGAGGAAAGGATCCTCCCAGACTTGAGCTGCCTTCCCAGTCCTTACCAAGTGCCTGGCCAAAACCCAGTTCCTGCAAAGGCCTCTCTAGCCATGCCATGCTCCAGAGCTGGCAGAAGGTGCTAATTCCTGTATCGCCTACAGGAAGGGCTCCAGATAACAGAAAAGAACTTTTTTGTCTAAAGGAAGTTCAACAACCATACCTTCACTCTACAGGTCTGCATTATGCTCCGATCAGCTCCTCAGCCTCTCCCACTGCTCTGACAGCAGCCCTGGCTGCCCCAGGGAGGCAGAAATACCCACCCCAGGCCAGGGCAATTAGAAGGAAGCAATAACCCAGCTGCAGCGCGCAGCCCGCAGGCAGGTGCTGCTTTTCACTGTCTACTTAAGAGTTTATAAAAGAAGTTTTACTTCAATCAGTAGATAATATCCCATTAACCCTTGCAGAGACCTGCCCCCACCCTCCATGCTCCCTGTAGCAATTTGCTCATTTGTGCTAACGAGGCATGTGTTATTGCTCATGTTTATGATTGGGTGATGTATCTCGTTAATTAGCTCCGCATGAATCAATAGGAGTCACTGAACACATAATCCTTGGTAATTCATAATGCTGTAGTTGAGGAAACAGTGTCCTTAGCATTAAATAAACAGTGATCACTATGATAAATCTTGGAATTATCACAAAACATCAAAGCTTTGGGGTTTGGTGTGAACAATTAAGCAGTTAGGTCACTGCTGAGCAGACAAGTGGTACGGTTACATCCATTGTCACTTATGACAAAGGTGTGAAACGCTATACAATGACTAACACGCATTTTTAATTGGATTTGAATATATTAATAAAGTTTTCCTATTCCACCTCCTCTGTAATTGGAATGGTCTTCAGATTTCCCCTTTTCTGAGCTCCCAAACTAATAATTTACCCACTTTAATTTGTGATTCACTTAGTTTGTTTAGTCATAATCATGAATATTCAGCTTCATTAGCACATATTTGGTTCAATTGGTACTGAGATGCATTCAGCTCTCTCCATGTGAAGCTGGATCACTCAGCAGAGCCGCGGCTCCCCGCTCTGTGTAGGGACATGCTGGACGTGGCACTTGCTGCTTGTCACCTCTCCAGGACAAGAGGGGAGGTGGCGGGGAGGTGTGAGGACGGCTTCGCAGGGTGCCCTGTCGCGGGGTGCTGCGCTGCCCGGGGCTGGGCACGGAGCAGGACGGAGCCTGGCTTCTCCGGTGGGTCTGGTCCCCTCTCGCTGCACAGTCCAAACCCCTCTCCCCACAGAGGCAGGGTTCAGCGTGGATGGGCTCAGCACCCTGCTCTGGTGCGAACACCCAGCACCGCGCACAGCACGTGCCGAACCCTGGCCCTGGGCAGAGGGGCCAGAAGCAATATCAAACCACCCTGGGCAGCCTGGAAGCGTGGTTAGGCGCAGGCAGGGTGCCCAGCACCCTGACGGGGACCCTGCGCTACAGCCACGCTCACCGAGCCCAGAGCGAGCGGTGTGTTCGGCCGAAGGCACCCGCCACGCCTCCACACGAGCTGCTCTTTCACGTGCATCGTTTCCTTTTGTGAGGTAGAAAAGATTTTTAATAGCTGATTTTGATCATTTTGGGGAATTTAAAATTCCTTTGCAGTCGTGCTGCCGGGCAGTTCCAGCACGTCCCTCTGCATCCCCTGCTCTGTGTGTAGCTGTTTGTAAATTGGGAGTACGGATGACAGGAAAATAATGAAAGCATTTTTCAGCGCAGACCCTTTTGTCATTCTCTTTTTTTCTTTCATTCCCCGGAATAAAGTGCTGCTTTTAAGTCAGCAAATCTTTCAGCTGTAATTACCCTGGACATTCAGAACTGACAATTAAGAAATGGAAAAAAAAAAAGGAGGAAAAAATAACCATTCATAAAAAATTTTGAACATCGCACATTTACAAAATGCCTACCCTAGGCAGATCTTTCCCACCGTGAAAGATGTTAGTCAAGGTAGATTGTAAAGGAATATCTAAAAAATCCTGAGCTTTTTATTTTTCCCCTCACAAAATACCAGATCATGCAGACGTTGTGGCTGCCCTCTCCCCGGGATGCTCCGAGGCTGGGGGCTCCCTGTGCTGTCCTGCCACGAATGCTCCTCATTCCTTCCTCCCCCCTCGGTCAGTACAGAGTGACCACCTAGAAATCAACAGGAAAACCCCCATTTCACCAAAAATGGGCTCTGAATTTATTTTCCAGAGCCCGGCCCGGAGCAGCCTGGGGAGCAGGTCCCGTCCCAGCGCTGCCCCCAAACCCCCGTCTGGGAGCAGCCCCCTGCTCCCCACCGCCTCCCGCTCCCAGCGTGCACATCCTGGCAAAGTCTGGTTTTTCCCTCTGTTTAACTACATTAAAACAGGAAGATAAAAACGCTAACGTAGGTGTCTAAATCTCCCAATTACATCTTTGGCTGCCCCTGAGCACCAGCAGCACAGGGCAGTTTAATCACTGGGAGCCTTGCACTCCCTTCGCACCACACACCTCTTGGAAATCTGCCGAAATCTATTACAGACCTTTGATCTTTTCCTACATAAAGGTTTTTCTGTAGAAAGTAGATGGGATTAAGCAGAAACAATTTTTTCCAGAGAACTCTGGGTTGGTTTTTTTATTATTTTCCTTTCTGTGCTTTCTTTTAAAAAGAGGGGGAAAAAAACCAGAAGCTGCTAACAGCAAAGACCCTGACAAGGGTTTGGGACTGTCAGCTCCTGAATGGAATCCATTTCGTCAATCAAATTCAGCATCTATCAGGAGCAAATTCTCAGCATGTGGCATAAAAATCTTGCAAAACGGAACTGTTAAATATTTAGGGCAGATGACAAACAATATGTCATAATATTTGCAAAATTGCATTTGCTATTCAATGCATCATCTTACTTAAAGCCCTGATTTTTGGAAGCATCAACACAAGAATGAGAAACAATCAGTTGCCTGCCGGTATTTGGTTACATTGTAAATGAAGTGTAGGATTTAATTTAGATTTCTTAAGTCTAATATTATATGCTACATGCCAGGTGGGTATTAACATTTATTAGCTGGGGCTCAGCAATGAATATTTAAGAAGAATTTAATTAACATGCAATAATTGTAATTCTAATTGGGTTGAATTCTTACGTGAGACTTCACTTCGTTGCAGGACACCTACTTCATATTTATAGCAGGTATATTTCTATTTCCAGGTAAAACAGGAGCTAATAACTGGTGGGGAAGGGAAATGGAGAGAACACGAAAAGCCATGGCCAGCCAAACTGTGCCCCCCTCGAGGCTGAGCAGTTGTTGGGAAGAGCGTGAGCCCGCTCAGCGTCACTGCTCCTCCTCTGCGCGGTTCAGCCCTCCGGACGGTGTGCCTTCTTACGGATGAATCCTTATATTCACTCTTACACAGAAGTTCCAGACTGGGCATAGTCTGCTGGCTGGCCACCGGTTTGGCAGCGTGACGGTGGCCCGCAGGCAGGACCGGCTGCGGAGCCCACCCCTGGTCCAGTGCTCCCGTGCGCCGCCGATGAGCTCCCTTGCTGCACAGCCCAGGGATTTGCAAATCCCAGTTGAACCGAGAAGGCAGGTTTTTTCCCCAAAAAAGTGGTTTTGGTTTTCAACACCTTGTATTCAGCTTACAGTAAATTTTCACAAATTAACCAGTCAGACCCAATTTGCACTGGGGCAAGTGAGAAAAGCCTTTGCCTGCTGGGGCACCCGTAATGAATCTCTGCGCCTGCACAGCGCGGCGGTGGCAGGGGGGCCGCAACCGGAGAGTGTGTGCAGGGAGACACGGTGCCAGCGCTGAGCTCCGCGGCACATAATAAAGACAGATCTCAAGTATTTTATCATCCTGCAGGTTTTGTTACAAGCCCAGTCAATCACAGGCGTGAGCCGGGATTTATTTCTGTTGTGGCCTTGCTTCTCTGCTTCGTATTTCGCTCGAGCTGTGCGCCAGATGGACATCACATCTAACACTAGATTACACCGCAGGCTAATAAAACACAATAGAAAAATATACTTACAGCTGTGTTGCCTAAACCCTATATTACAGATCCTTAATAATTTTAAGCTTCCACACATTTTTTTTCTCCCATATATTACAGTTTAAAACGTGCTTATAGCCCAAAGCACCACCATAAAAATGACATCTGAGCATGCCTGATTTATTCGGTCGTCGGTGATTTCCAGCACAAGTTTGCTGAGTTTACACAGTCTCAGCAAGGTTTTGGGGAGGGACTCGCTGAGCGCAGGTGAAAGCCCGGGCGGGCTGTCCTCCTTCGGCAGGTCTGGGATGGGGCTGGACCCGCGACTGGTGGGCACGGTCCGAGCCAGCCGCCACTCCCCAGCAGCGCGGTGTCACAAAGCGGAGGCACGAATAAATGCTGCCATTTGACTCCATACTGAGAATCACAGAATCCTAGATCGGTTTAGGTTGGAAGGGACCTTAAATATCATCTAGTTCCAACCCCTTTGCCATGGGCAGGGACACCTCCTACTAGACCAGTGTTGACTTGTGGCAAGATGTAGAGTTGCGGCAACCCACGCACAAAAAATCTGAACTGCAAACTAATCACAGGGAGCCCGTGTATTTGGTGAGGGAGCTGACAGTTAGAACGGCTCGAATGCGAGTAGCCCAAAGCTTGCAAGATCTTCCCTTTGCAGAGAAATAAGCCTGCTTCAAGTAAAACTGTGAGCCTGTGGGAGCCTTTCCCTGCCACCACTGAGGGAAACTGGTACCACAGGTGGCACTGGACTCCTGCTGGCACTCTGCCCCTCAGGGCTTTCTTGGGCTGCAACTCACCGGTCGCTCGTGGAGATCTGCGTTATGCTGTGAGCTGTATGTTGGGTAAAGGCAAAGTTTCCTGGCATTTTCATTGCCCTTATCTTGATGGGAATCTATTCCTAGGAGATTATGATGCAGCTTTTTTTTTTTTTTTAATTAATTGAGCCTGCTTAGAAAATAAAAATGCCCATTTCATTTTAATCATGTATTATGCAAATTAAAAATGTAAATATCATTAAGAAATCTGTTGCTAACTTAATTTATTTCTGCTGTAGCGCTGCTGAAGGCCTTTGATCTCAGATTAGCGCTTTGATCAGCTGCCTGGGTCGGGGTTACGCACTGCTGCTGTGGTAAATGCTCTTTCTCAGATGTAAAACATGCAACACCAGAACAGCTTGTTCAAAGAAATGGCAGAGGAAACATTGCCAATTAGGCCAGGCGAGTAGGAGTTGCAAACGAGGAGAAGTTTGTTTCTGGAAGCTGCAAGCCGTGCACGCGTGCGCACGTGCCCCAGCCCCGCGGGGATGGACACGCTGCCCAGGATGCAAACGCCTGTGCGGAACAGACCAAACCTGGGTGGCCCACGGACCCAAGGGGTCGTTTCTGGCAGAGGCGGCATCCCCGTCCAGACCAGCCCTGCCTACTTTTCATTGAAAAAACAAGCCGCCATATTCCATTAATTTCTCATTTAGTGCAAGTAAAGTGCTGATACATACATTTTAGCTACAGTGTTTTTAATCAGTTAATTTAACCAGAAACATTAATAATGTATTTCTTTGCCACTTGACTGCTCATCTGTTAAACAGCTTATACATAGGAGAAGAATGTCACCCCCTGCGACATGAAGTACCTAATACAGTGCAAATGAAATACGATTTTGCATATTCAATATTAAAAAGAGGGAAAAGAGGGAAACACCGTCTCCTGGGAATGCATCAACCTGCTGTGACGGGATTTCTGTCCTGGCAGGCGGGAGAATCCCTCCTTATGGGACACACACATTTTGCATATCAGATTTTCTGCTTGAATTCATTTTCTTGGCATTACTCAGCAAGTACCTGGCCTTTCATTATGCTGCAAAATGTGGTGGAATCTGAGGGCCTGGGAGCGTTACTCGGTTTGCCAGCTCCCCCCGCCAGCTGCAGTGTGTCCCCAGGTCACCCCCGGAGGGGAGCAGTGCTGGGGACCCGGCTGCGGGCCGGCAGCCGAGCGTGGGACCGTCCCCCCCGACATACAGCCCCGTGCTGAAGTCTCACGGTGGCGGCTGTGCGGCAGTGCTGGCGGAGGCTCGGGTGCCTTGGGGCTGCCGTTAGGGTTAGAAATCTGAATTTTCACGTTTGCTTTTGACCACACTGTGGGGACGGGGAGTTCCCAGCCACCGTGGTGACTGGTGGTTTCCCTGTATCTCTCTCTCCTCTGAGCTCACGGGGGTTCGGTGCACAGCGAGAGCTGTCTTCCCTGCCCCATGTCTTGCCTCTTCTGAAGGCTGTTAGGGAGCAACTCCGGCCATACAAGCTGGGGCAGTCCTGAACCGCCCCCCCCAGGCTATTCGAGGGGGCAGACCAAGCACGGAGGGGCTGTGCTGAGCCCCCGCCTGGCTCCATCTGGCTGTCGGGCACCAGGGACATGGGGGAAGTGTCCAGTTGGGCAGGTACATCATGGGCTTCGTCAGCCCGTGAAAGCAGAGTGAACACCAGGGCCCTTGGAAAATACAGCTGGGAACACCCTGGGCCTGAGAGCCAGAGAAACAGCCGGGAGAGAAACACTTGTCTGCTCGGGGACAGACCCGATTCCTTTTTCAATTCTTATAAGAGAGATGCGTAATGAATACAGGCAGTGTGTGAGTGTAAGCAATCCGGACACACGGGCTCTGAGGTTAATCCTCTTCCTGCCTTCGCAGTCAGATCCTCCTCCTGGGTTTTTAGCAATTAGCATCCAGAGAGCGAGCAGCCTCCCTGGGCAGGGGACAGCTTGGGCCTGTGAGCAGCCGCAGCAGCAGATTCCTGCGCAGGGTCTCTCCTGCGTGCTGCATGTTTATGAAGCCTGAAATTGCTTTGGATACGTGGCTGTGCTGCATCACATTAAGCAGTGCCACACTGAAGTGACGGGGCTGATACATGATCAGCAGCAGTTCAAGGGGACAGGAACTCAGATCCTGCCATGCCGTTGTTCTCTCAAAATCAGAAACCATTGACGGACCTAAGAAATTACTTCCCGTTCCTTCCCAGAAGGTTTGCTTCAATAAGTTTGCAAGTTCTGTTTGCTGCCTTGCATTGAGCCCATCCCCAGCCCTGCCGCAGGGAGCACGTCCCGTGCTGCTGCAGTTGGCCATGGACAGTGCTCCAGGAGCCCGTGGAGGACCAGGGCAGAAGCTCCCTGCACGTCTCTGGGGTACAAGGACTTCCCGGGCAGTAAAAAGAGCTCTCGACGGAACAGACACGGAAGGGTGGGAGCCCCCAACATTCCTCAGCACTGCCTTCCTCACTCATCAGTTTATAGGATGATGTTGTTTCTGTTTGGAGAACACCAGCTGGCATCGACATCAGACACGGGCTCCACTCAACGCCTGGCTGAATGAGGGAGCAACTCCAGCTTCAGCTGCATTTACTTGTGGAGCATTTTATAGCAGCAGCTCCTTGGAGGAAAGTACAAGGAGAGATTTCTTGGGAACAAATTTGTCATTGCTTTTCCTTTTTTT
>VYXH01003906.1:297954-359025 GCA_013397275.1 Burhinus bistriatus | reverse complement strand
TTCTGGATTTTGCTGCTTTCACTGCAGTATTATTGCATCTGAGACTGTAACAGTCCCATGCTGACAGTCAGTCGCTGGGAGTTTTAGCTCCATTCCCAGTGCACAACCTCATGCTCCTGAGAACCACCAGTGTTACCTCATTTCTCTTTATCGGTATAAACACTGGCCCTGGAGGGACCTGGACCACGACAGGGAAATTCTCTCCACTGGACTGGTCAGATAAGCAGAAGCATCAGTTCTCAAGGCCTTCCCAGGGGAAGAACATCTTGTGAGGAAGGGGTCTCCTCCTGTCCTCCTGCCTTGGGGACTGGCCGAGCGGCATCCTGGAGGAACAGGCACTAAATGATGCGCACCGGTCCTGATCGGCCCGTTTGCTGATGCTGTCCCCAAAGCAGAGCCCCTCAGAAGAGGACAAATTGCCTTGCCACTGCCAGCCCTACTGTTCAACAAGACAGATGTTTTGTGACCTCAGAGAAAAAATACACAAAATTTGGGGCATGAGAGGTCTGTGAGACAGAGGCAAGAGTTCTTGCGTCCCCGGAGGAGCTCAGGCTGGCTCCATCCTCAGTAAGAGCTATTTCAAAACAAGTATTTCTTCCAGGATGTCACATGGTAAGAGACTGTCAGAAAGCTGTCTAAATGTGTTAACAACACTGTCAGCGGGGGAGAGAAAAGTGTTATCAGAAATAGTTGTTCTTCAAAGCTAAGTAACTCAGTGATTTTATAAGGAGTAAAAGATAAAGAGATCACACCACACACTGAGGGCTGTTGGAATATTCTTTCCGAGAATGAAGCTGTTTGTTTTGTTAAAAAGGGGAAGAGGGGAGAAAGTGAAAACCTAAAATACTTTGACTTTGTTGACTTAGCTTTCGACAAAGCTAAAAATAACTCCGATTGCATTCAGCCTGCGCTTACGCAGCTCAGGATGAGCTAAAGCACTGGAAAAGGATTCCCATCCCGTTGACCCAGCTTCATTCTGGCTCCCTCCTGGGGCCCCTCCAAAGGCCTTCCAGCATCATCACCTGGGGACGGGAGGAGCGCAGCACGTCTTCGCTCGATGCAGACAGACTTGGGCCTGTTCTGATTGACATCGGTGGGATTTGGGGTGTTTCATGGGATCCAGATTTTACCCTGAACAGAGAGGCTAATTTTCTGCTACTCGGTGAGAGTGAGATCCTCTGTGTTTTGCAGCTAAACCTCCCTTCATGTACCGTGCCAGTCTCCTTCCCGGCACCTGCCCTACTATTGCTTTTCCGGTCTAGATCTAAAATAAGAGTTTCAGGCGTTTGCTTTGGATTCTCATTTTGAATTTTTAAACGTCCTCACCTCAGCAGCAACATCAGTGGTCATCAAATAAAAAAATATAAAATAATATAGAATAATAAGATGGGAAGTTGATTCTAATTAGCGTGTTCTCTTATTTGCTGATTGACATTCTCTGGAGAGCAATTAGCCTGCTTTAAGGGTAAAAGACAACTGAGTAATTATTTAACCTGCCTGGTGATTGATATTTAAAATCCAAGAAGTAAGATGTAATAATGGATGACTCCATCAAAAAATATGTAAAAGTAAGCGATAACAGTTGATAGCGTTTGATCCTGCCCCGCCTGAGAAGATAGCGATATTTTGTGCTGAGGCATCTGCTACAAGGCTGATTGCCAGACCTGGATCCCATTGCACTAAAGGCCATACAAACATGGCATAAAAAGAAGGGTTTCATCAGGGACAAACACATATGCAAACAAACGCAACCTCAAGTTGTTACACCTCAATGTGCGCTGAGCAACACACGGCGTTGCAGCAGGGAGTCTGTGGGCTGTATTGACTGGACAAGGAACCAGCACGGTCCCTTCCTGGACACACTTGGCAGTGAATTCTCCCATGAACACCAGGAGGACATTGCAAATGTGACAGACCTCAGCACGGCCGTCTTTTATCTGTCCGCAAAGCTACAGGAGGTGAAGAACGAAGGAAGGGGAAGCTGGGACCTGAACAGACAGAGGGAATACTGGGAAAAGGTCGTTAGCACCAGCTCAAGTTAGCAGCATCAATTAATCTCCAAGACATTTGAAATATCGTAAAAAATAGGGTGGAGGCAGAAATGGTTCAGAGACAGACAGCAACACTAAAGGACCCTCAGTTTTACTATGTCGGATGAAACTTGTTTATAGGGAGTATATAAAAGTGGAAACCGTTTTGTTGTTGACTTTTTATAGCCCATTGACTTTCTATATTTTTATAAGAGTAAAGTCACAGTGAGGTTACTGTCGTAAGCCCCACACGCGATCACTCTCTCTGGTGAGCACAGGGAGAGCTGACCGAGTTTGTTTGTCCGATCCCTTTGCAGCAGATTGCCCAGCTTTGCCTTGCTTCCTCTTTCCCATTGAGGGTTGTGGGGAACGCATGGGGTCCCCCCAGCCCAGTGATCAGCCAGCTCATGTCACATCCCTCATTCTCTCAATAGCACAAACTGATACTCTCCATTTTGCTCAAATGAAAAAGCTGCAACAATTATTTTCATAATTAGCCGGCTTTTCAAATTAATGCCAGTTATGCTATGTAATCATGATGAAGATTATGCATTAATCAGCTGTTTCAAGCCGGTTATTAGGCTCTTTAAATAATGATCGGAATGAACATCTCTGAAGGAGAGGCACACAAGCCAAGAGGGACGGCAGCGCGCGATCTCTGGGAGCGGGGAGCTGCCGGAGGGATGGGGCTGTGCTCAGCACGCCTGGCTGCAGCGCAGGTCTGCCGTCAGATACTCCCCGTCCCCCGGGTTTCTGAAGAAAGAGCAGGCTGTGGCATGTGGTGGCTGCTCTTCAACACCTTAGCAACTGCAGTAGATTTCACATTGTCCCAATATATTCAGCACCCAGCAGTATAACCAGAAATAGATTACTTCTGCCTGTCTGCTTTCTCATTGCCTGGCACTAAACTCAAGGTATTGGGTGGCTGCACAGAAAATTCTTTTCTGTCAAAAAGCCTATTATATCCAGTTGGATGTCTGGAACGTGAATTTATTTGGGATCAAACACCAATAATCCACATACCCAGTCCTTCTATATTCTATCATAATAAGACATGCTCCAAAGCAACCTTGAAAGCTCTGGGCTAGGAGAAAGCCTAATGTCAGCTAGTTGATAATCAATGTAACATGAACCCAGTTATCACTTCAGGATGATGCTAGAAAACAAAAAATCCTTTGCTAAAATGTTCTGGACAGTAAAGCTTTGAACAGAAAGACAGGGATGAATCTCACGCTCACTTTAGTTTTGTTTATTGTTTCTGCTGTAATACTGTGTATGAACTTTCTCTGCCCTAAGAAACTTAGATGGAGCTACCAGCATGTGCAGACTTTGAGGTGGATGAATAATTTTCCTTGCGCCGGTCAATAACCAAATGTTTTGGCATGATCCAGTGAGAATGAGGCACTTGGATGATTTTGGTAGGCTCCTGCGTATACTGCTATGCATTCTAGATTGAAAACGTGATCATAGGTGACTTGCTTGAAGACTGCGTGGGACTGAAATTGGTCTCCAGAATGAGCATTCATGGAATCACGGAATCACGGAATTTTCAGAGTTGGAAGGGACCTCTAGAGATCATCTAGTCCAACTCCCCTGCTGACGCAGGAATGCCTACAGCCCATTACTCAGGACTGCATCCAGGCGGATCTTGAAAATCTCCAGAGAAGGGGACTCCACAACCTCCCTGGGCAGCCTGTTCCAGTGCTCTGTCACCCTCATCGTAAAGAAGTTTTTCCTTATGTTTGAATGGAACTTCCCATGTTCCAACTTGTGCCTGTTGCCCCTCGTCCTGTCACTGGGAACCAGTGAAAAGAGTCTGCCTCCATCCTCCTCCAATCCACCCTTTAGATACTTATAAGCAAGAACAAGGTCTCCCCTCAGCCTTCTCTTCTCCAGGCTAAAGAGTCCCAGCTCTCTCAGCCTTTCCTCATAAGGGAGGTGCTTCAATCCCCCAATCATCTTTGTTGCCCTACGCTGGACTCTCTCCAGAAGTTCCCTGTCCTGCTTGAGCTGGGGAGCCCAGAACTGGACACAGTATTCCAGTTGTGGCCTCACCAGTGCTGAGTAGAGGGGGAGAATGACCTCCCTCGACCTACTGGCCACACTCTTCCCTATGCAGCCCAGGATTCCATTGGCCTTCCTGGCGACAAGGGCACATTGCTGGCTCATGGATAATTTACTATCTACCAGGACCCCCAGATCCTTCTCCTCAGAACTGCTTTCCAGCAGGTCCACCCCTAACCTATATTGGTGCCTAGCATTCTTCCTCCCCAGGTGCAGGACCCTACACTTGCTCTTGTTGAACCTCATTAGGTTCTTCTCTGCCCAGCATTCCAGCCTGTCCAGGTCACGCTGGATGACAGCGCGGCCCTCTGAAGTATCAGCCACCCCTCCCAGTTTGGTATCATCAGCGAACTTGCTGAGGATACACTCTGTCCCCTCATCCAGGTCATTGATGAATATGTTGAACAAGATCGGGCCGAGTATTGACCCCTGGGGGACACCACTGGTTACAGGCCTCCAACTTGACACTGCTCCATTAATCACAACCCTCTGAGTTCTGTCACACAGCCAGCTCTCAATCCACCTCGCTGTCTCCTCATCTAGCCCACACTTCCTCAGCTTCCTAATGAGGATGTTATGGGAGACAGTGTCAAAAGCCTTGCTGAAGTCAAGGTAGATGACATCTATTGCTCTCCCCTCATCCAGCCAACCAGTTATAACATCATAGAAGGCTATCAGATTGGTCAAGCATGATTTACCCTTGGTAAATCCGTGTTGACCACTTCCAATAACTTCCTGTTCTTCAACGTGTTTGGAGATAACATCCAGAATGAGTCGCTCCATTACCTTCCCAGGGACAGAGGTGAGACTAACTGGCCTGTAGTTCCCTGGGCCCTCCTTCTTGCCCTTCTTGAAGACTGGAGTGATGTCAGCCTTATTCCAGTCCTCAGGCACCTCTCCTGTTCCCCATGACCTTCCAAAGATGATGGAGAGTGGTCTAGCAATAACATCCGCCAGCTCTCTCAGCACTCGCGGGTGCATCCCATCAGGGCCTTTTTCTTTATTCGTCCTCCTATTACCCAAGTTAGTACTGAGATCAGTAATATTTTTTTTTTTTCTGCCAGAGACATGCAGTGAACAGTTTTTGGATGTTTATGAATGGAAATTACCACACTCACTTCGCAAGTGGGGACACAGATGCACAAAGTCTGCAAGAGGAGGGAAGTGACTTGCCGCGATCTTGGAGAGCAGAAGCCAGAGGCCTTCCGCAACTTCCTTTGCACCCTTGCTGTGAAAATCTCCCGGCATCGCTACTGTGGTTCTCTCAGCCCATGGCTTTGGTCAGGGTCCTGGGAGGACACACAGAGCATGGCTGCCAACAGAAATGTCAGCTTGGCTCTTGCCAAAGCGGCACTCTCAGCTTACACCAAATTGCCACAAAACCCATAGATAATGTGTTCTGGCTCCTGGAGGAGGATTCATGCAGTCGCTTGAAAACTAGGAGGGCTGAGAGGACATCTGTTGTCTATAACAAAACATTTAGGTCTATCTTAAATTGAAGAGGAAGATTTTCCTTCTGCTAATGAACCCAGAGACCATCTGTTACCAATTGCACTTGCTTATCTCGCTCATCCATTAATTATTTTGGTTTACTTTTTAATAAGATAGAGCAAGGTTTATGTGTCTTTCGGTGGTTCTGTATGGGGTGCAGGATGGTGCCTACATCTCAGAGACAAGGACGTGCAATTCCATAATTTATGCCTGCGCTGAGTCACTTCAATTAGAGTGGCTGTCAGTGGGGAACTGAGGACAAGACTCATAGATACAGAGCTGAGAAACCCAGCGATACTGTGACATGAGCTTCCTGCCCTTGGGGAGGTGTAATGGCATTAACAACTTTTGAACACGGGAAAGCATGCATTCAAGATGTGCATTATTGAGCAGATAAGCTGTAGGGTAGGCAAATTCAGAAGTTCCTGTTGGTCTGAATTAAGAACTTGGATAACTAAACATGAGGAACAATACAAGATGAGAAGGGCACTAAAAATGGCACTAAAAATAGCAAGCAGCAGTGCCGCACTGCCTGCCTGCCACGTGAGGACTTGGAGATGGGTGGACAAGGTGGGGAGGTCCAGCATGGCCCGGAGGGCAGGGCCAGCTTCGTACCACAGTAACTCCTCAGAGCCCAAACCTGGAGTATCTCTGCAGCTGAGAATAAGCCTGTCCGCACTTCCCAAAGCCTGGTCCTAAGTTCTATGGGAAGCCACTCATCTGTCTCATAAATATATTCCAAGACTGTAAATTTGTCCCCTATTGCCCTGCAAAGCTGGCAGGCTGAACCCTTTCATGGACCAGCACACAATAAAAACCCAAATGTTTTCATGTCTCTATTTCAGTCTAGGAAATGTCCTGGGAGCAAACCTTGTTCAGCCTGCAAATGCCACAGCTCTGTCTAAGAGTTTTCTCGTCCTTGCTACGCAAGATTAATAATCAAAGTTTATCTGGCTTAATGCTGGTTTTGTCTTGTCTTGCAGGAGGAATCTTTGAGTATGCAGATGGCCCCAATACCCAGGTTATGAGTGCTGAGGAGCAAGCCTTCAGATTTTCTGCCAATATTATTAATAGAAACAGAACTCTGTTGCCTAACACAACACTAACCTACGACATTCAGAGGATACACTTCCATGACAGCTTTGAAGCAACTAAGAAAGGTAAGAGCACAGCACATTTAGCAGCTTTGTGGCCATGTAGTCACTTTAAAAAGGCGTGGTTTGACTTGAGACCCAGCAGCTCATTTTGTCCTGCTCTAGGCAGTGATCGAGATTAGAAGTCCTCCAGGAGCTGACCTTCCAGAAGGATTTTAATATAAGGGGAACAACTATTCTTTTTTTCCTCCACAAACCTCACAAAACTCCTTACAGTGTTTGCTTCTAATCCTGAGCGAAGGTCTGTAGGCCATGCCTTTGTTTATTTTAGTGTATCCCTGGCAGTTTTAACATCCCTAGTGTAGAAATTCTGTTCACTTCCTAACAGACAGTCATTTTTTATTATCAGGTAACAGCAGCCCACTTGAATTACTGAAGGGGAGGGAAGACATGGGAGTACACAGCAAAGGCTGTGGGGCTGAGGACCTGAGGGCTCATTGAGTTTTATTCTGGTTTGGGAGAAACGAGACCTGCTGCCTGAGCTCGCAGCTGGACGAGGGGCATCACCGCAGAGAGGGGCTCGCTGCGCACCGGCGGGTTCGCTGCCCCCGGCTCTCCCATTTTAAGATTGTTCTGTTGTGGAGGTTCCTCAGATCTCCGCCTGGTGCTCCTCTGTGCCGGGCTGCTGGGAGCACCCAGGTTGGCTGCACCAAGGGTTGGGACAGGAGCAGAACGTGCCAGAGCCGCACCAGGGACGCATGCATGTCTGGGGGGACCCAGCTGCTGTCTGTGTTCGTGCCCCTCCGGCTGGGAGCAGTGGCTTTCCTAAAACCTTTTAATGAAATGCAGCCATCACAAAGCTCCTGCTGATAGTGGTAAGTGTTAGCATTCAGTTTGGAGGGACCTGCAGAGGCAGTTGAGAAATAATCTGTTCCTGTTCGTCTGAAAAACTTTTACTTTTTTTTCCCCCATAAAAATGGAGCCCCAAATACAGTTGTCCTGTTTTAATTTCTCAGTGAAAGCTTGAACAAAGCTATAAAAAGAATTATTTTGCAGAAAAAAACCCCTATTAAACTTAACAGAAAAATGCATTTGTCAGGGCAATTCTCATCATCTCTGGGTATTTCTTTCACAACTCTGGAGGCTCAGCTATTTCTAACACACCGCAGCTGTTGTTCCCTCCTCTGGAAACGTCCCTGTCCCTCTAACCACCGGTCCAGACCCCCGCCTGCTGTAATTCCTCCCCTGCCTCTCTTCACTGTTGTAATTACCTCATATTTGTGCTGCTGTTAATGCCCAGAAGCTTGGCTGTCTGTCCACTGCTCCATGGTCCGGGTCAGGGAGAGGTTTGTGCCCCCACGGCTGCCCCGATGCTCCCTCCTCCCGCAGCGGTGCCCCGTACGACATTGACAGCATCCTTCCCTTCCCTTCCTTTTCCAGCCTGTGACCAGCTCGCTCTGGGGGTCGTAGCAATATTCGGACCTTCCCAAGGCTCCTGTACCAATGCCGTCCAGTCTATTTGCAATGCCCTGGAAGTCCCCCACATACAGCTTCGATGGAAGCATCACCCTTTGGATAACAAGGACACTTTCTATGTCAACCTGTATCCTGACTACGCCTCCCTTAGCCATGCCATTCTGGACCTTGTGCAGTATTTGAAATGGAGGTCAGCCACTGTGGTGTACGATGACAGTACAGGTAGGTAAAGGAGGGGCTTTAAAGGAGGAATCCAGGGGATTAGTTGTTGTGGGTCCCATTTAGGAACTTTTTTAATGAGCCCTTTTAGATGCAAAATGTCACCCCGTGCAGTGATCAGTGCGTGGGGACACCCCGGTTCCCAGCCTTCAGGCAAGTGTTGCAGAAGGCCCTGGGATCCTTTCTGAAGCGTTTCACTCACAAAGCGCTCAGGAAGCGGGTAACCCCCAGCACCACCCCAGCTGACAAAGGGTCAAGGGGAGGATGAATTGTCCGCTGGCGTGATCTGGCTCAGCTCGGCTGGAGTTGGCACCGCGATGCCCATCTGCACAAGCAAAGACCTCGGTCTGCGGCTGCCATTGAGGGTGCAGTTTCCCAGCTAAAAGCAAAAGCAGTTCTGGAAAGTTTTTTGTTTTCTGGCTAATTCTATAAAACATAGCTGACAAAGTTTTTCACGTAAAGAAAGCTGTTGACAGTTAAACAAAGCAAAGCACTGCACAGCATTATAGATTAAAAAAAAAACCAAAACAAAAGACACATTGGATAGCCTGTCCAACCTAATTCCACTAAACCAAATGGTTTCTTTAGGGGAGGGCTGATGAGAACACAGTTTGACATTCCTGTTTTGCAAATGTGGGTCACAGTATGTTCCCTTCGTGGCATATTCTAATGTGTTTCTTCCACTGTGCAGAGGGACGTGCTTCTCTTTTCCTCCTTGCAACAGGCATCTGCCGAATTTCTTCTTGCAACATTAGATACCAATAATTCCTGCTCAGCTGCATCCAGCAGGGCTTTGTACCGTTTGCATAAAAAAGAAATGAATTCTAAGGGTAGTAAGAAAGTTACAAGTTGTGATTAAGTGACCATTGTAAACTATGCTATTCATAAATCTAAGCCCGTATTCATTTTTTTCTTCTGCTGTTGTGCATGGTAAATACTGCAGATTTTAATTTGTTGTGTAGCTGAATATCACATTCTGTCCTTTCTCAAGGGCATATTTGCTTAACAAAATATGTTGTGAACCCAGAGATGTCAAAGGTTAGGACCAATCTGCTATTCTTCTTTTCCTGCCTAGTGCAGGGACCCCAGCGCTACCACAGGTGGGGGCAGGGTCGGCAGGGAAACACCAGGAAAAGCCACGCTGCCTTAGAACAACTGGTCTGGAAATACCTGGGGTTTTAATGACTGACCCATGACACCCTGGCTTTGATACGCCTGTAGCACTGGCCATTTGAGGGAGGGAGGAAAGCCTTGACTGCATTCCATAAAATAATACAGGAAGAAATAACTTGCTGTGATACCCAGCCTGCAGGGCAAAGACAGACTTTCCTGTAACGCTGTGGGTTTGTCTTTGTGCAATGCCTGAAGGCCTCATACGGCTGCAAGAGCTCATCATGGCCCCATCAAGGTACAACATCCGCCTGAAAATCCGCCAGCTCCCGCTGGACACCGACGATGCCCGGCCGCTGCTGAAGGAGATGAAGCGGGGCAGGGAATTCCGCATCATCTTCGACTGCAGCCACCTGATGGCGGCTCAGATCCTCAAGCAGGTGAGCAGGGGGCGACGGGGGGCCAAGGAGAAGTGGCCACCGAGGGACCCGTGCATACGGGGTGGCCGTACTGCAGGGAGAGCCCCGCAGACAGGGATGCAGACCTGCAGCTTTCCCTCTGTCCGCGATCCACAGCTACACTAAAACCTACCACATGTACATTTTTCAAGGTTACTATTGGGTTTCCACAGAAAATGTAGTTTTCATTGAAAAAGTGGAAGTATCACAAAGCGGCTGTCAGTAAGAATGAACAAACGTGATAGGAGGAGAAAGTGCCAGGCGTGTGCGTCGAATGCAGCGCTGACACCAGGCTGTTGTCCCGCTCCCCTGCGGCTGCGCAGCCCCAGCCTCTGCCCTGCAGCCGCAGCTTCTCCCGTGCAGCCAGCGCACCGGGCAGGACCGCTCTGCGCCACTTCTGTCACTCTTCATTTAGCCCCCTGCAGGCTTTTCATGCTTGCCGATTTTAAGTATCTTCTTTCCCTTCTGTGCTGCTTCATGCCCCCAGGTTCGTGAATACATGCCCACGCCGGGCAGGGGATAAAACGCTTCGGTTTGGGCAGTTGTCTTCCGAGGGCGCACACAGTCCGGCCTCTCGCCGCAAGCAGCCAGGCCTGGGCCAGCCGGGGAGGGACGGCATCTCCTGTCCCTTCACAAGCACCACGTGCAATTCTTGGACTTTAAGCCAGATGTCAGTGATTTTCCATTCATTTGGTCTCTCTCCTTTCTCCCCGAGTTCCTCCACTGGTGTTTTTGGCAGACCAGAAGGTTTGCTGCTCACCCCAGCTCCTCCTCGTTTCCAAGTGCCTTTAGGTTTCAGGGTCAGTATGAGGCAGAGGAAAGCGCTCTCACAAAGAATGTTAAAAACCAGCCGGTGGAAGCGTTGCGCGTATCAGCCCAGCAAGACACCACCACATAGATTAAATAAATCCCCTGAAGGGCTGAGAAATCAAGCACACGGAAAGAGACTCCTCTTGCAGCCTGCTTGATGCAAAATGAAGGGAAGTGCTCAGAGAAATCAGAAAGCCTGGGAGGGATTATTAAAGAAAGCAATATAAGGGACTCATTGTCTCCTGCCTATTATTTTAACATGCTGGCTGTGTTTGGTGCTGTTCACTTATTATGCAGTTTATTATAGTTTATTGTGCCATCTGCTCTGCTCATCACTGTGAGCGCAGAGTGAGGAAGATGGAGGAGAGGGGGGACTAGGGGGAAAGAAGGCTTCCTAAGTCCTTCTGGCTGGTTTTGTGTGTGTGCTGGTTTTTTTTCAGGACTCAAAGCCACGGGTTTCAGCTTAGCAATATTATATAGTGTATTTTTACTCAGCAAAAAATCTGTTAAATATTTTCAGAGTTTGGGCAGGTGCACGAGCCCAAACCAGCCCCTGACTGGCCTCTGCACACTCTCACGCTCCGCTGCGTCGCAGCGGGGAGGCTCTGAGCAACACGCACTGTGACCCTCGCGTCTCTCCCACTGTTGGCATTCACATATGCTGAAGAATTAGGAAGCTCAGAAACCTCATCTTTTCCCAGTTTTTCTACCCGTATCAAGAAACGCACACCTAGAGGTGCCACCTTCACTTGTGAAACAGCTTTTTTCTTTTCCATGGGATGGGATAGAAAACCAGGCTTCCCGATCCCTACTCCCCACTGCCCTCCTCGTGCTCTGCTTCGCACACGCACTGAAAGTACGAGCTGGGTGAAGCCAAAACCTTCTCCTGGAAGAGGGGAGTCTGCTTTCGCTTTGCAGTGTTAGAAGACCAACATACAGAAAAAAAAACTGGACTGCAAAAAATGTCAGGGAAGAACGGCCCAGTCTTCTGTTTGTCCCTGAAATAGTAATATGCATATATTATTGCTATTATTTGCTTTTTGTCACATTCCAGTAACTACACCAGTTAGTTTTGCAGACGTTTGGCTGCTGCTGGTTGCTCCGACCAGGCAAGGTCCCTGGAGCCCCTCGGCTGTGCCGCCTGCCCCAGTGCAGCGCCGACGGATGGCAAAAGGGTTCTCTCAAGACTTGTGCTAAAACTTCCACCACTTGGTACTGATTTTAACTGCGCATCTTTAGGTAACATAAAATGGCTTGAGCAACTACAGCCTACGTTTGCTAAGGTAGCTCTGAGTAAGCACACAACTTCAAGCCAGCCTGGATCTTGCTCCCAAGTTATTTAAGGTAACACGCTCCCACAGCACACGAGTAGCAAGGAACTTCACTGATAATCTGGGCAGCATTTTTAAACTGGATTAGTAAAAAACCTCATGGGTTAGTAATCCATGAATAACAACACAAGAGCTGGCACAAAGATGCACAGATGACATTGCCACATATTGCTCCAGTCTGTGTTCCTTGGAGCGACTGAGACATCAAACCATTCATTATTTTACCCTCCTGGACAAACAAATCGTTGTAGAAACCTATCACAGAGCTACGCCTGCTCATGAGGCCTTCCCACCCTACCCCAGCTTCTCTGGCCTTGCTCATTTTTGGTCACTTGTTAATGCTTTACATCTGTTCTCTGGCTTCCCAGCTCCTTTTTCTCCTTGGCAGCTGCCTCTGAACAGTTGCTGCACTCCGCAGCGCACAGATGTGCCTGTCTTAACTTTAATGGAGCTCCCATTCTCATCCTGGTGATTGCCTGTAGCTTATCCACCAGGTTTATCATTTATTCATTTCCCCACAAACCCAGATCTATCCTGCACACAGGCTGTCAGTACTGGGAAGCTGGGGCTTGCTTCATCATCTACCACCGATCCAGCCGTAGAACCTGAACTGGAATCTCATGATTTACTCTCAATTGGTTTCACATCATCTAATTGATGCTTCACATACTGAGGTCCATGCACCCGGGCATGCAGGTCAGGAGAGCTGCGCCGCAGTCCCGCAGATCCACCGGCCAGGCAGGGCGGAGGGGGACAGCACGGCACGCTGCCGCACACACAGCTGCCAGGCTTTCCAAAAGCTATCTCCAGGCCAGAAAACGTGGGATAAAGTCACACTAGAGTTACAATATCTAGGCTTGTAATCTAGATCCTTTCCTTTTCCCTTGTTTTTTGACATCTCACTTCTTTTCAAACTGTCACTTCCTTCCTCAGAGCTGAATTCTGCCCTAGTAATTTTAGCAAAACCCAAGGGAAGCAGACGTTTTCTGGGGGCGCTCAAAGTTGCTTTCCCATCGGTGGAGATTTTAAAGTGCTCTTGCATGTGTTTTCTCCAGAAAACATGCTCACAGAGTCAGCATCACAGTCAAAAACACAGACATCTCTTTCCCTTAGCCAGCCGCCAACTTCAAGGTGACCCTTCTCATAGCCAGAAACACGTTCCCCTCGTGTTGTGTAGGGCCTGGACAAGGTCATCCAGCCGAGGTCCCTTCAGCCCACAGTCACTCTCTGACAAACCTCGCAGAACAGCATGTTCTCTCCACTGCTCAGTTATGCAAATCCCAGCAATCTGCACAAACCATCCTTCGTGTCGGGGCTGGCACGCCTAGAGCTTGGGCTGGCCAACAGCTCTTGGGTCTGGACCACGATCTCCAAGGGCTGAGGGACAGGAGATGTCCTCGCTCCCGATCCCTGTGCCTCTGCTTTTACTGACCCATTTCTAAACCAGGCACTGCGTTAGAATCCAGCTGTTGTACACAGGAAGGAGGGACACACAGACAAGAGCAATATGGACTGTTATATGAACGGACACTGAAGGGGAGGGGATGCAGAGCATCAGAAATACACATGTAAGAAATAAAAAGCCTATTACTTAGCTTCTTAGCCAGTACACGGACGTGTAACCATAAGGACAGGCTGCTTTATGGTCATTCTGCACAGGTTTACGTAAGGTCACTCGTTGTTTAGTACCTGAGAAGGAAAGGCAACCCCCTTTCTCCCAGCTGTGCCGACAGAAGCAAGCCTGTGTCCCTGGCAGGTTTTGCACCGTGTGTGACCTGTGAGCACAGTGGTGTGCCGCAGTCGGTGTCCCGGCTTTCTGTGGCACAGCAGCACCCAGAAATGCCACCGGCCTCCGCCAGAGCTGGACACTGAGGCTTTGCTGCGGTTTCAGAAAGGTTTGAGGAGCACAGTTCAGCTCAGCACTTAAGCACATGCCTCTTGCTGGCTAAACACGTGCTTAATGGTTTCATGGGACTGATCCAGAATCCAGCTTCTGTGTTTCTGGGTCTGTCTCCTGCCGCATTTACCAGATCAGCTCTGCAGAGTTTTATCTTGCATGACTGTTGTTATATTCTTGTATCCACTCTTACTAACCTCCTTTCCCTACTCTCCTCAAGGCCATGGCAATGGGAATGATGACAGAATACTACCACTTCATCTTCACCACTCTGGTAAAGTATCTCATCTGTGCAAACACCTTTTACACTCACTGCTGAGCCGGAGTGGAAGTGAGGAGGTCGTTTAAGCGGCAGGAGGGCGGGCTGGGCGTCCTGTCCTGGGCGAGCACTGCCCAGCTGTAGGACACTAAAGCGGTGGGGTGGGAAAAGCAAGGGGTCTGGTACCCTAACAGAAGGTGAGAGCAGGGCTAGACTTAGCTTCAGGTTAGAATCAGACCACAATGATTTGGTTGTAACATCTCTGCAACGGCAGCATTTTCTGGGTGCTCATTCTGAGTGACGCCACTCTCTTCTTTCGCTGCTTTTGGACTGGCTCGCCCCTTTGGAGCTGCTCCGGCTTTGCACAGATTTAGGTTCTGGTTTTATTTCCCTCCCAGTCATTTTGATTTCAGTGTGGCTACCCACGTACTGAAAGATGAGCATATGTGTGACTTTGCGAGGTTGTAGTCCCATAGACAGGATTTGATGGGACCGAGTTTCAGTAAGAACTGGGTATGGGTTTCTGTGTGTTCACCTAGGTCTCCCTTAAAAGCCAGGAGCAGCCCTGCTGTGGTCAATAATTCAGTACTGCAGGTTTATTTTGCATGAGAAGAACTCAGCTTGAAATTAACTCCACTCATTATACACGGGCCAGTTCTCCTCTGACTCCAGGAGGCATTTTGGTTTGGGTTTTTTGGCATGCCACTTTTGTTTCCATTTAGGATGCTATTGTCTAATATACTGTTGAATTTTGTGTGATTTTGAAAATCCAATTTATCTTTTTGCCTTTAGGAAAGAAACAGACTAAACTAACCCTTAAAAACTGCAAAATTTATTTTTCAAATGCAAAAGACATTTTAATTACCCCTGCTGCCATTATCTATTCCAGGCAGCTTTAAGCATTTCCCAGATAACCTCCTATTAATCAGCCCCAGCTGAGCCTAGAGTACATTTCATGTGTAGGTACAGCCTGGAGGTGGGAAAAGAAGAATTATAATAAATTAATAGATAAGCAATCACAATTAATGCCACTTTCCTGAAATAACAGTTATATCATGGGAAAGATATTTTAATCTGTCATTCCTTAAGGCAATGTTTTCCTAGCTTGGCTTGCATGTGCTTCAGCTTCTACGGTACTAGACCCATGGGGTGCTAATGAATTAGTCTATTATGTTATACTGAATGTTTCTAAAAGGTCCCTAGTCAATACTGAGTACAGTGTATCAACACTTGGCATGAAACGCTTCAACATTTTGCTAGGCAGCAAGACTACAGTTCACTGACTTCAGCGTGAAGAGCCCCATCGGCCTCTTCTACCAGAGGAGGAGGAACTCTTCTTTGTCTGATGCAGACACAGCTTTTACATCCTGCAAAGTCCCAGGCAGCGACAACCCCCTTAAACTCAACACTTCCAGGAATTTCTCAGCAGCTTGTGAAAATGAGTCCTTGCAAATACAGAAGTCTCCCAATGCCTGCTGTCACTTCTGCTGCTTGCAGCAGTTGCAGACAGGCAGAAGCAGGAATCTCTCCCGTGCCTCGAGTCGACGTAAACAGAAATTACCCACCCACCCTGCCTTCTGCCCATTAGGCACTAAACCAAACCAGTCCAGTTTTCCACAGGCGTTGATAATCAGGTACTTTTGTTAAACTCAGTGTACCTGAGGCTCATGACACGACACGAGTGTACTCCTGACCGAGTACATCAGAGGTTATTATTCCAACGGCGCTGGACACGCATGCCTCCCCTTACGGCCATGGCCGCTCCCCCCAGCGACAGCCGCCCACGCAAATCCGTGCCCGGACAGGGATCCTCGGTGACCCGTGGCAGGCACATTGCCCACGAGCTGCTTTGCACAACAGCGGACGGAGGATACCCTTCCTGGACAGCCGCTTCTGCAGCTTCCCACCGCGGATGCTCGATGTGGTGAGGGTCAGACCTCAGCACTGCTTCTGAGGAGTGATGAACCAAAGCTGGGGATTTTAACTGGGGAGCTGGGAGAGCACGTGTATGAAAGGGGAAGAGCCGCACAGAAACATCAAGAATAAAACATTCTTAAAGGTAGTAGGATGGAGGGGAAAATTAATCTGCAGTACAGAAAATAATGAGTGAAAGGGAATGTAGATGAGGTGGAAAATAGAACCAGATGTTTCAATTTGTGGCTGTGCAGGAGCAGAAAATCCAGAAGAAACTGAAATGGCAATTCCCCTCCACACCTCTCCATGTTCTGACATTCAGCTTGTATTCTTAATTATCCTCTAATTCCAGGAGATGATAAATCAGGTTGCAGCTGAGATTTAAACTGGAACCAAGAAGGGACCTGATGGGAGGCTGGCTTCTATAGGAACTTGGAGAAATAAAGGGGCAGTGGAGAGCAGCAGGATGGTGAGGGCACCCAAAATACCGATAGGATCTGAAAGGTGGCCAGGGCTGGCAGGCTGCCAGCTGTGCGATGGAGACCATGAGGTCTGCAGCTTGGTGGATTGGATTTGTCACACATGGTCACATTCTGAGGAGGAAATTATTTGCTTTTGTAACAAAAATTATTTTCCCGCAGCAATTTCCAGAATACAAACTCAAGCGTCTGACAAAAAGTTATGAATGCTGAAAAAATAGATCTATTCCAGTGGGTCAGGCACGGGATTGCTGCACACCCGGCACATCCAGGTGATATAAGCATCTGTCTGAGGTTAAACAACTGTATTTGCCCTTAGTTACCATAAGTCATTTAAAAGTGAACATTATGGCCTGCTTTTCACAATGCCCTTTAACAAAACGTGGAGGTTTGTACTTGCCATTTTTCAGGAAAAAAACCCGAACCCAAACAACAAAGACCCTGAACTCTGTTGTGGGTGTGATTAATGACTCGGTCCCTGGCTGCACCTGCAGATTAAAACAGGGCATCCATCAGCGGTATGCCTTGGGGGTGCAAAGTCAGAGGCCAGCGCTTAAAGAAAAGATCAAACCCCCAAAGCTTATTAAAGCAAAACAGCTGTAAGAATTCCTAGCTCTCCCACTGAGAATGAAGTCTCAGTTGCTGGCAAGTGCTGATTTTGTTGCGCTTTGCTTAGAGCAGTGTGTTTTCGGACCAGCGCTTTTCCACCTCCCCCATGGGCAGAACAGAGTTTGCTGCCTACGGACACTGTGTCTGGGTGAAGGCACAGCATGGCTATGTCCTACCAGTATAGCCACGTTATGCAAAACAGCAACAGCCACATAATCTCATGCTGTAGTTAAACTCTTTTTTATAATCCCTTGTGAGAGCAATGCACATCATTCCGATATTCACCCCCCACCCTCTACCACAGAGGACAGTGGTGTTGCCTTTCCGCCTCCCCACATTTTTACTGCCATTGAACACTTGCAGACATCATTCAGGATAAACTCTGATTAAGTATGTCCCATCCAACAAATGATTCCCATTAACGGAGCCCCCTTCCAACTGCCGTTCTCCACCACATTCATTGATGATCCCCCTCGGGTCAGCTGCCCTGGGTTTTTGCTGAGCAGACCGGCTGCGGTACGCTCTTGCCATGCTGTCTAACCCCAAACTACTCAGACTAGGTACTGAGCACTGAAGTTAATCCCTGAACTGAAGTTAGTATTTAGACGTGCGGCGGAGCCAGGAGATGCATTAAGAAGTGTACTGACAAAGGGCTCCACATGCCCGTCTCGCTGCCTGCCAAGTGATGCTCGTGGGCTGGCTGCCAGCAGAGCTGAGGACTGCCTGGCTGTGGTTTTTTTAAATCATATAAAGGGCACTCTCATTCAATTGCAGACTGTGTAGGCTGGTCGTAATGTCAAGAAATGCGTCTTAGTTCCTCTTTGATATCCGTCTGCAAATTGGCATTCTGCATTCAGAGTTACTCTGTCATCTGCAGCACCCTGCGGGCTTCAGCACTCATAGCAAATCCTCCACGGAAAGGCCTCAGGGAGCTTTGGATACAGGAACTCTGCTTTGTCCCCTCCCCCTTGGTCACAAGCCTCTTTTTTCACGGTTACAGACAGTGATTCTGGTTTTCTCCCCACAATTCACTTGCCTCTTTTATGCAGAGAGTGAGTTCTTTGGCAGGAGTTTCCCTCTGCTGTGTGTGGGTGAACCTGCACATATGACACCCGAATTCCGCTAACGCCTACGAGTCTCTGCAAGCTGTGACTGATGGCAACAGACAGTACGACCCGCCAAATTCAGGAGGGCATCGTCCTACCTCCCACGTTCTGTGGGCTCTGCCTTCTCACGTCAAACACAGAAATGAACCGATGCAGAAAAGACAAACAAAACAAAGCTAAACAAAATGTTTAAACTGGTTTCTCTCTTTTAAGGATCTTTATGCATTAGACCTAGAACCATATCGCTACTCTGGAGTGAACCTGACCGGCTTCCGGATCCTCAACGTGGAGAACCCACACGTATCCTCCATCATCGAGAAGTGGTCCATGGAGCGGCTGCAGTCAGCGCCCAAGGCGGAGCTGGGACTGCTCGATGGCGTGATGATGGTATGGGAAGTTTCAACAAAGCACAGGTGAAGTCTGGGAGCAGACCGGAGTAGTAGGGAAGGCAGGAACATCCGCTAAGGGCTAAATGTTACCGTGATTGGTTGTTGTACTAGTAACAACTCATCCCAGGAATCTTTCCTAAGGTAGCTACTTGCATTCTTTAATAACCGTCCCTCAAATGCAGCGAGTTTGGGTGGTGAATCCCCTGCAGCCCGCTGCTGTGTTAACACTCTCCTTTTGCAGAACCAGCTGCCAACAGGTTTGCCAGTTTTGAGAAACTGTGTTCCTTCCCTCCCTCCCTCCTTGCCAGCAAAAAGCTGCCCCCAGGACTGGCAAAGTTCAAAGCTCCCAGTTCCAGCAAGGGCTGAGCACAGAGGGGATGCGTTCTGGCTATTTCATGCTGGGGACGAGAGGGAGCTGCCATCAGGGGTATTGTACCCCTTCATCAGGCACAGCAGGATTTCTCTGCGCTTGCCCGACACGCAGCCGCAGCGAGTGCTCGCTGACCTGGATCAGGACGGGCTGTGTGTTCCCCAAACCCTGGAGCAGGCAGGAAAGGGTATCCTCTCTCCTGGCTTGCCCTTCACAAGTCCTGTTTCAGCTCAGGGCAGGACGATCACCTTGCGAGTCCCTCTGCCCAGCCCTGGGAGCAGCGCTGGAATGCAGACACACTCCTGTCCCACCGGACGAGCCAGGTAGCCGGGGCCTGTCCCACAGGGGCTCGCAGGGCTCCGCCTGGCATCCCCTCTCCCTGCAGGCCCCGAGAGCAGCCGAACGCCCAGCTCCCAGGGGCTGGGAGCGCAGCACACGGCGGGACTGAGCCAGGCAATTCACTGAGATTGATGCAGGCAGAAAGAGCCAAAGCTGTGCCCAGAGATGGGCTTTGCTGCAGCTTTGATGACTCCTTTTAGGGTCTGATGGCAGCTCTGCTCCGCTGAGTTACTGCTCGGAAGGTACAGCACCTGCTCGCCCATCTGTCTTCCCTGCGAGGCTGTCTCCGAACCCCGTAATTGCTGACTGGCTCCCTCCTTCCCTCTCCCTTTAGATCTGCCAGAATCCCCCCCACAAGTGGCAAAGCCGTCCAGACTTTCACCTTGAAATGGCTCCTTGTATGTGTCCTTTTTTTTTTTTTTTTCTTAGAGAAGAGCCCCACCATCCTCCTTTACCCTTCTGCTTTCCTTCACCATTGCCCACAACTGCAGCAATGTATTGCCTGCAGCGGTGCTGGGTTCTCCCCACCACCGCCAGCTCCTCTCCTGTTCCCGGTTTGCTTCTCCAGAGGGGATCCTGGCTTTTACTTGTGTCTGCCTGGTGTCTGTCCCAGCCGGGCCCTGATCTCAGCTGGGCATTACTGTATGTAATTCACCGTGAAATTGCTTGGACGTGTTCTTGTACCCCCTCTCCCCCAGCCCCGAATTTACAAAACCCATCCCTGCCGCTGTGAATACGAGCCCACGGGAGGCAGGTTGGGTGCCTGCTCTTCGTGCTCAGGTGCTGCGGGAAGGGAAGGCACGGGCATGGCTGCCAACATTGGAGGATTTTCTCCATGGCCACATCCTGTTAGATATTTGCCCAGTTATTTGCTTTATTCTTTTGTTTTCTTGTATTTCATTACTGCTACACTCACATCTGTTTTGTAGCTTTGTGAAGCCAGCAAATAATGTGTTTTCACTATGAGGACTTACCATATTGGAGTGAAAAATAAATCCAATTCTCTGAATCTAAAACCATCACATTATATGGAAGGAAAAAAAAAGTTCTCCCCAGTTCAAATCACTGAAATGAGGGAAGATGTTACAAATCAGTGAGGTCCTGATTTCAGTGACAGTTTGGGTCATTTTGGAAAATTCCATGCCCAGGGACAAGCCATTTAACTTCTCTGTTTCTTATTTCCCCATGTATAAAATAGTGTGGAATATATGTTCTCATATAGTTTTTTATTACACTCAGACAAAACAGACTAAATAAGAACGTTTTGTTACTATCTTCTACATTTAGGAATAGCTAGCTTCCTTGTTTGACAATGCAGTAGTAAATGCGCTAGAAATAACCGGAACAGATGCACACAGACAAATGACATTTTCCCAATCTCTGATTCTAAGACAGGACCATGATCTTTCAGTCTAAAGAGCCACATAACAGAAAAACATGCTTGTGAGGCTTTGTCATATGCAGAGCTACGTGTTCAGAGGACGTGTTTTGCACGAGAGGTCAGCCTGGAGGTTTATACAAGCCTTGTGGTAGAGCGTACGCATTTACGGCAATCTCTTGAGATCCCGGCCATCTCTTGAGAGCCCAGCCCTGCCCTCGGCGCACCGTTTGCAGGTGACACCCAGGAGGTGGGATGGTCAGCAGTGGACCGGGACAGAGAAACCCTCCGGTCCACCGGGTGGTGGGCGGGGGTGACTCAGAGGGGGCTCTTGCAGTTTCTTCTGCGACACTTTACGGATGCCCTGCTGCTTTGCTGTCCGAATGCTTCCTTGGTCTGGAACCACTATCAACACAATGCTGTTCCCCTTTACTTTAGACAGACGCTGCCCTGTTGTACGACGCGGTGCACGTGGTCTCCGTCTGCTACCAGCGCGCCCCTCAGATGACCGTGAACTCCCTGCAGTGCCATCGGCACAAAGCTTGGAGGTTCGGTGGCCGCTTCATGAATTTTATAAAAGAGGTAAAAGCATGACTTGCAGCCGTAATTGCTTCCCACTAACGCAAAACTTCCCCAGCAGGAGCACTGCAGCTGCTCAGCGCGCAGGTACGGAGGCACGTGGCAGAGAGGCTTGGCAGGTACAGGGTTATAAAAAATCCCCCCGCCTGGGCAGGTACAACTGGATGAAGAGCACCAGGCTGCAGAGTGCACCCAGAACTGAAAAGTCCTGTCTTTGCCTTCAAACTAACATCCATGCAGCCATGCCAAAACATCCAAAACAAGCTGAAATCTCCCATGCTGTCAGTGAGACTTGGCCTGGCCTCTTCTTGCGTCACCAGCAGCCGGACCGCTCTCTCTGAGGCCGTTTCTTAGCAGAGCAACAGCCATTTGCCTTTTACAGGAACATTTGCTTGGGGTCCACAAAGGGCATTCAGCGCCACTAAATCCCAGCGGCAACGCTGGCAGCGCTGTGCATCTCTGCCCGTGTGCTGATGAACGGCTTTGGCAGACCAGTGGCTTCAGCAAGCAGGGGGCCAGGGGAGCGAGGAGGCAGCTTCATTCCCTCTCTGTTTTCGGTCATTATGATGTCTCTCTGTTCAGCCCACGTAATTGTTTGTTTGCATCTGGCTTAAGCATGCAAGCAGACTCCAAGCACGGGTGTTTACGAGCAGTGAGCTCTCCAAGCGAGCGCAGCAGAGGGAAGGTGCTGTGAGAGGTGGCCAGCCCTCCCAAAGAGCCCCCGCGCATGCACCCCTGCACTCTCACCCCGGGTTTTGCTCTGTCTGCAAAAAGGAGCCCTCACATAAGAAAAAATGAAGGCAGAGCTGCAGGGAGATACCGCAAACCAGATACGTCTTTGTGATAAACCCCCTTATTTACCCTAAGGCCTTTTAAAACTTCTGTGCCTGTGGCACTTCGCATGGGAAGGTACGAAACTGGCCGCAGTATAGGATACATGAGTGGGCCACATTTAAAAGGCTGGGTGTAAAATCCCCTAAAGTTTTTAAACAGAAAAGAGTAGAAGTGCATTGTTAATCGTTACTATGATTTGTGTGGCAGTATCACCTGCAGACCCCAGCGGACCCTGAACACGTCAGTGCAGCGAGAGCGTAGGTACCCCAGGTGCTGCCCGCGCTGCACGGAGCACATAGCCGTAAGGGAGGAGGGAGGAAGGATGATTCCCGTTGCACAGAGAGAATGAACTTTTTTCTTAATAGGCACTGAAGATGGTATCGCTTCTCTCTGCCTCTCTCCCTCTCTCCCCTTTTTCATGTTTTGTTCACTTCTGCAGAAAGCTACTCCAGCTGGCTGCCAAAAGAGAGTGTAAATAATTTGTTTGGTTGGCTCCTTTTGCAAATTACCCTGAGCCTCACACTCCAGTGCCTGCCTGTTGTTTCCCTTTCTGGCACCGTGTCAGCTCGTTGGAGGAATAAGCTTCCTCCCCATTGCCATCAGAACACACAGTAATTGCTCTCTCTGCGCTCCCGTGCAGACAAAGCAGCGCTCAGAGGGATGCCGCCCCCCGGACACCCGCTCCCTCGGCCCTGGGCTCCCCCCGGACACCAGCACTGCTCCCTCTTGGTGCATGCACAGCCCATGGCACCTCCTGCGCAGGATCGCTCCAGAGCTGCGGCTCCTGGGGTGAAGCCCTGCTTGTTCCCACTTGCCAAGGGGCAAAGGGGCTGGGATGGTGGCCCTACCAGCCCCGGGGAGGCTACCCTCACCCCGTGTGCCACCAGGGCTCCCCAGAAAGCAGGGGGACAGGGCCAAGCACAGGGACAGGAGGCGAGGGGACATGCTCCTCTGCAGCCACCGCCTGCCCAGAGGCTAGGACAGCAGGCATTCGGAGGTTGCCTGCGGGGACGGGGCTGACACCAGTGGGATCAGAGCCCATCGGGGGCCACGGTGATGCCATGCACCCCCAGCCTGGCCCCGGGAGCCATGCAACCTGCCGGTGCTCTCGCCCCTGGCGCCGCAGGAGGTGCAGGGCTCAGCACACCGCTGTGTTTGCTCCAGTCAGGTACATTAAACACTCCATGTTTTCCCTGGCTCCCGGGGGACTCCACAGGCTGCGCGTCCCACAGGCAAACCACCTGCATGCCAAAATGAGCAAACTGAGCACAGCCTTCCCCAAAACTCATGGGTGGTGAGACTGGGAGGAGGCTGTTCCTCAGGAATTAATGAGGAAGAGCTAGAGGAGCATATTTACTGGGAAACATGCCAGTCGTTCCCCCCCTGAGAATACATGATGCCACCTTCACCACACTGGGATATTTCAAGCTCCCCCGCCCATAAAGGAAACGCACTGATCAGTGAGGACGGGGCATGGTCTGCCCTCATCAGGGGAACGAGCCCGAGTCCCAGCTCTCCGCTGCTGAGATGCGACTGCAGAGCAGTAAACCCTGTCAGCAGCCTGGCACTCTCACGGGAGCATCCTCCTTGGGAGAGATGCTTACAGCACATGCTACGCTGTCCCCTGGCAGAGCAGGCATCGTATACCATGCTGTCCCTTAGCACCTGCTCTGCTAACACAGCTAGCATCTGATACTTGGGGCCCTCTCACCTCCTAAATCAGAGAGATTAATTCTGGTGGTGCTGCAAAGTGTACAGTGGGGAAGAAAGAGCGTCATAGCATAGTTTTGTTTCGAAATTAATCTGGACGTCTTTACCCCAAGCTCCTGCTCACAGCAGGACCAGCTCCCAAGTCAGACCAGGTTGTGCACGACCTTATCCAGCCAGGTGTTGAAAATCTCCAGGAACGGGGCTCCCCCGGCCCCTTTGGGCACCTGCCCCGTGCTTATACTGCCAAAAACTGAACGAGGGGTAGCGACGCAGCACGCACCCACCAGATTCCCATGCCTGTTTCAAAATGACAGAGCCTGCTAGCAGCAACAAGCCCTTGGCCTCTCCTGCTCTACTTTCCATCTGAAAGGAAGCACGGAAGCATTCAGGACATTTTAGCTTCCACACACCTTGGAAGCATCAGCAGGTTCGTGCAAAAAGGATTATTTATGAGCTTGACTGGAGTTGTCCCAAACCCAGGCTCCCTGCAGCCCGGTATTTATCAGTGCTACAAGGATAAATGCAGCACACAAGGATGCCATGATAAATGCAAGCAGTTTTCTACTGAGTCATCATGTCCTGCAACAGCTGGTGAACACAAAAGGTGTGAACAAAAATTGTAGCAAGGACTGCAAGAGAGTTAAGAAAATCTACAGCTCTGTCTGCAGTCTGAACAGTGACGGAGGTGATTATTAATTAATCATGCTCTTTGGGGAGAAAGAAGCAGTATAAGGACTAATTAAAAGAAAATACAGTGGAGGGCAAAAGATTATTTATGATACCAAGTAATAGCCCTGCTACTTCTCCATTCCACAGGCTCAATGGGAAGGACTAACGGGACGAATTGTCTTTAATAAAACTAGCGGTTTACGGACAGACTTTGATTTGGATATCATCAGCCTCAAGGAAGATGGTCTCGAAAAGGTAGGCAGGGTTTGTCTTATCTGCATATAGCTTAGTCTAACTCTGATACTCAGGCAGCAGAAAATGGTTGGTGGTTGTATTGTTTCCATGTTTTCTGTTTTTTATATAAAAGGATATTTACTTTGTGGGATTTCTCAGATCCCTTTCCATGCCTCAACCATGACTCACGAGCCCTGAAGCGTCGTGCGTGGGATTACAGTTACTAGCTGCAGAAATGCTTGTGGCGCTTTCCTGGGATAGTGGCAGCAGAAGAAACTTTCTGAGCAGCCATTAACCTCTCCTTGCCCAGGCCAAAGGTGGAAGGAATAAAGCCTGTCCCACCCCCATCTTGCTGGGCTTGCTTACAAAACGTTAATTTTTCCCTGAGGGGCCAAAAGCTCTTGAAAGCATCATCTCGGTGTGATTTCCCACAGTGAACCTTGCCTAAGGCTTGGAAACGGCACCAGCTTATTACAGCCTAGATTTCGGAGGAGGATGCAGTATGTAGTTTTGTTTGTTTCTTCCCTGTGTTATCTAAGGGACAATAAGACAAAAAGCAAAGTGTGGTTTTGCCTGGCTGGTTGGAGGGGTCTCGTTCGGGGGCCGTGTTTGCCCGGCCACCCAGAGGCGACACGGCACAAAGGCTGCAGCCTCAGATCCTCCTAATTAGCGCAAGGCTCCTCTGGGCACAGGAATACAATGCTGATGTGCAAATCTGATTCTCAGGTGTTCATGGGGATTTCATTTCCTTTTCTTCAATTACTTTAAAAAAAAAAAAAAAGGCAATATGCAAAGCATTAAAGCTCCTAGAACACGGGATTCAAGGTGAAAGCAGTTTGTTTAACACAAAAGAGAGCAGCAAGTGGCCTGAAGTGGAGAAAGTGCAGAGCGGAGAGCTGGTACCAACAGGGAGCAATGCCCAGGGGCTGTGCTCTAATCAGGCTCCAAATAACGGCACGGCACGTGAGGCCGCCAAGGGCTCCCGGAGCCTGACCCCTTTTGCGAGTAATGCCGAGTCCCCGTTCTGCTAAAGGCATCTTGCAGATTTACAGGAGAACGTTGGCGACTGGGCAGCAAATCCCTTTCCAGAGCAGAGTCTGCTTCTCGGCACGCACCAGGTGCCCACGGGCAGCCAGGGATGAGCTGCGTCCTGTAACCTTTGGGCATGGAGACAGGTTCTGCTACCACGGGAAATGCCAGCCGGGGGCAGAGAGAGGGAGTTTTCAATTAACCATGCAGCAAGCGGCCCAACACGCACAGATGACTTCTGCAGTTAAGGCAGGGGAATTAATCACACGGTGCAGGCTGGCAGCCCCGGAGGCTGGAGGCAGCAGTTTGACCAAGCCCCCGTTTGGAGGGGACGGATCCTGCGCGGTGAAGCTCCCTGGGACCAAACAGCTTGACTTCCCCACCCCCCTTTTTTACAGTTTGGTTTTCCTTTGCTTCGAAATAAATTGTTGCCGCGCTTTCACACCACAGCAGTAGTTCTTTGCTGCACGTAAAAAATCTCAAGGTCACCACAGCACTCTCCTAGTGGGTATCTTTTGGTGTCAAATACAGAATAAAGAAAACATTTCAAATAAACCCAGTGACCTTCAGTCTCAGCTGCGATCAGCAGAGCCTGGGCAGGAAGGAGGCAGGAGGGGAGCAGGGGAAGACACCACCTTCTCACAAAAACTGAGCAGGAGGTGATCTTTGTAGCCTGATTTCTTTTTTTACAAAATATTTTGTTTATAGAGTCTAAACCAAAAAAATCAATGTGTCTTTTTGGAGTACAGTGGCACCAGCGGACTGCCAGAAAGCTGTGTTGGTAAAATAATAAAAAAATGTGCGAGTATTTAGATATCATGTGAATCTAAATGTTTCAGTACAACTGCAATATCTATCTGTCAAACTAATACTCCTCAGGTGTACTGGGGAATAGCTGGCATCAGCTGTATTTATTGCTATTGTGTGTCACATAAAGCCCATAGGAAGCCGCCAAACCTTGATGCATACTCGGTACAGCCGTTCAACTTTTGTCTCCAACAATTCAGAGAATTCAGTTCCCACTATTATTTTTTTGAAAGCTTCTTGTCAACTCTAGAGGGGTTTTAAAGTATCGATGTCAAATCTCTGTTGAAGCTAGGTTTCTGTCAATAGTTAATCTAAAATAACAAAACGCCAAACTACAAACAAATCCCATATGGATTGTGCATTATGTATAATAGCTTATGTTTGTTGAGCTTTAGGATTGAACTCCTGATCCTTATACCTCCTGGATGTTCCAGGGATTACAGGAGCATTAACTAAACCTAATTACGTGTAGTTTGACTATCTGACTTGCACAGTTCTCTTAATACACTTTTTTTCTTTCTCTTTCCTTTTTTTAATATTTTAAACTGATTAATTCAGTCTTAAGTGCCATGTATTTAATTTTCCTACAAAAACGTAGCAAGGCATAGCTAACTGAGTCTGCAGCGCTGCTAGCAGGGGCCTCTTAGGCTTGCTTCTTTTTTTCTATGCACAATAATAATCTTTTGACATTGCAGCTGTTGTGCGATCGAAGGGCGATATGGGGGATTGCTCAGGTTTTACCTGAAATATTTAGAGCCTTTACAAAGTTCACGGAAACTCCTCTAGAATTTATGACTTTTTTTTTTTTTGCCAGGCTGCATTGCTCATTACAAAGTCTCTTTTTGGGGATGCAGTAAAACCAAGTCCTCTCCTTGGACTACTGAAGAGGTTGAAGAATCTTAAAAATAGCAATAAGCAAAATCTCAGAATTTCCTGGCTCCCCGGTGGGTTTGAGCTATCTGCCTTTGGTTTCTGAGTCCTACAGTGTGACCCTACAGATGGATCGTTCTGTCCCCATTTCCATGTGGGGTTTTCTTTTTTTCTCACTGTCAGGCTGGCTGTATGGCCACCCTGCTCCATCTGTTGGCAGCAATCCCATATTCCTCCAGCTTTCCTGATGTTTTATCTCACTGTCACAGTCCTTTAGCCAGTCCTGCCTTCAAAGTTTGTTCTAAAGCCTCCCCTGCACCGCAGAGATCAGGTTAACAGGCTTAGAGTTGCCCAGATGACTTCTCTTAAGTAGAGATATATTTTGCTATTTCTGGGTCAATAGAATTCTTCAAAGTCTAATAATTTATTGAAATTGACAGCTTGAGAAAAACAGAGCACCTGAAATGGGTAAGGAACGTAGCTGCGCTGCCTGTGCCCATGCCAGAGCAAGTCTGCTGCCGTTCCCTCCTCCAGGTTTGCTGCCAGGACCGAGACCTCCCATTGCGGTGGACTGCCCTGAAGGGGTGACCAGGGCCCTTCCAAGGGGACCTGTTAGAAACGTCCATCTAGTTTGCCACAGCGCAGAGGATAGGAATTGTCCCCACCAGGAATTTGCAGAGCTGGTCAAGTCATTTTTAACTTTCCCCACCAAAGCAAATTGGTGGGAAAATAAAGAAGAAAGAAAATGGCCTCATATTTGTATTTGTTTTCTTTTGTTCCGCTTTATCCTTGCCCAGAGTTGACTCTTCAGCATGGTTTGATTGTTTGCTCTATACCGGACCTTTGCAAATTCTTCATTTGGCCTCTAAATTCCAGTCATCGTCATCTTCTTTCACACACCTGCATCAGAGGGCAGCGTAAGGGTTGTTTATTATACACGTGCAGTTGGAGTGACCTGCAAATGAATGGTTAATGTAAATTTTCTATTTAGGTGATACAAGACGATAATTTCAGCTTTGCTTCTGTTTACTATAGATGAAAGAAGCAAACTCCATTTTCCAGGCCAGTAGGATGCTGAGAACAAGTGAGGAATGTAAGCCAGGTGTTCATGTGTTCATTTGCTTGCTTCATTTCAGGTTGGAGCGTGGAGCCCTTCCGATGGTTTGAACATCACAGAAATTTCCAAAGGACGAGGGCCTAATGTCACAGACTCGCTGAGCAACAGATCTCTAATTGTCACCACTGTCCTGGTAGGAGATTGCAAGCCTGTCTTTTTCCTCCAGCCACAAATCTCAGGGGTATCTGATATCTCTGGAAATTCACAGCATCCCAGTACAGATCTGCTAGTCCCTCCGGAAAGCCAAGCAAGGGTGCAGACAGCCCCTGCATGCAGGCTGGGCTCAGCAGGGCACCACGATGCCCATGCACCTGCACCAAGGTGACCTGTGGCATCCTCCGATGCCACCGCTCCCGAGCAGGCTGCCAGCCAACACGTGGCAGACAGTGGGGCTGGCACAGGCCAGCTGGAACCACACGTGTTCCCCGGGCTCAGGAGGCTTCTGCTCGTCCCGGCTGAGCTCCTCCGCTTCAGCTGCCTGGCCAGGCCCCCTGCCCCCTCTTGCTCCCTGCACGCTGGTGGGTGCGGGAGGTTTGGGGGTGCTGAGCTCCAGGAAAGCTCCCAGTTGCCCATTTATCACCAGCGCCTGGGCAGGCAGCAGCGGGCACTGTCAGACGGCCGCACTGCTACCTCAGATAGGAGTGTTCTTGTTACAGAAGAAAATACTAAGAACAACCAGAGACCCTGGCTTAGCTGTGACAATCGTGTTTCTTTCCCCCTCTTAAGTACATATTTGATAAACTAGCTAAGAGTAATGCCGTTATGCAGCAAACCATGGTTGCTTAACAGGTCTCCTCTGCTTCCAGCTGTCACGCTGCATTTTGTTCTCACTTTCGCTATTGGATTTGACGGCAGGCATCAGATCAGAATGAATTTTTATTTACTATCTAATGAATTATGACTAGTGGCTTTGGTTTCTATATGGCTGTATTACACAGCACAGGCTCACGGCATGTCACCAGGAAGCAACAAGAAACATCAGCCCTTGGACAGCCTACCCACAATTGGGCCTGAATTATGGTTTTGCTAACTGAAATTTTTTTGGCCCCTTTATGTTCCATATATTCAGGGAGCATAAAGGTATATATGGTAAAGAGCCAGCTGGGGATGCATTCCCCAGTCCGGAGCAGTGTGATCCCGTGTGAAGTCCTTGCCTTCCCAAAAGAACGTGACCTGACAGAGTGGGGTTTTGTATCATAGAAGGAACGGGACCAAGAAAGCGCCCAGAGGAGAACAGAGATAGGAAACACTTAGTCCAGGACAGAAGAAAGGCTGGAGCCAAAGGTCTCGTATCACTCCGCAGGAGGTTAACAGAATGGAAGCAGGCAGAATTTGGGACAAATACAGATGCTGCTGCAGCTTTCCTTGCAAATTAGCCACCCCTTCTAACGAACTTCCCATTCATGACAATATTGGTTCCCATGAAACATTTTCATTAAAGTCCCTCTCTCCAAGAGTCAGGTACAGGGTCAGCTCTTCAACTGTGCTCAGCAACACACCACTTTCATGTCCCAACATGCAGGGGAGACTAGAAAAGTTCCTGTCCTTCCCAGTCCAAAAGTTTTCTACCGTGCAGTCCTGTGAGGCTGCCACGGGTCGCGCATACAGGGCAGTCTGCGCAGGGCAGCGTCCCTGTGCCGTGCGCATTAGCTGAGTCGGCGGCAGCAATGGTTCCCCACCGGCTACCGTTACTGAAATGAATCGTCACATCAGGAGTTACTGCAGAAGGAGTAGAGAAATGACCGAGCAAAAGGCGCTTTAACAATTCAACGTGCATCAGATCGTAAGACTGCTCCTGTTGAGACCCTGGCAGCAGTGTCCGTGCACTCAGGCGCGCTGCACACACTGTTGGTTGGTTGGTTTGTTTCTTTTGCATTTAAGCATTCTCAGTGTGTTCAGAAAACAGAAATTTAAGTAGTGTTTTTCTAACAGGCCAAATAGAGAGATCTGCCATGCCAGGTTTAGTTCATTTCAGCAAGGTAACCTAAAGTGGTGCCAGTGCTTCTATGTGAGAGATGCAAATTTTTAGGGCAACATGAATAACACATCACATCGAGTCATGCCCAGGTGGAGGCTCAGGCTCAGCTCTAAGGGAATAGTTCAACCCATACCATGGCTGGATAAAACTCATCAGAAGTTACACAATGACTCCTCTTCCCCCCACTCTCTTTAATTAGAACTCTGTGCAGCACATCGGGGAAAATTCCTGGGGTGGGAAAGCTGTAGCAGCCAGGAGAAGGCTGGAGGGTCGGCAGCAGAGCTGCCTGCACTGAGAGCTGGAGGAGCACCCGAGCGCGGGGCGAGGCCGAGGGACAGCAGATAAATTCAGGACTGGAATATCAGTGAGAGCTGTATGGAGAGGACTGAGGGAAACCAGAAAAGATGCACCTTGTCAGGGCTAAGATGCATAGCCAGAACTGTGGAAATGTCTGGGTCTAGGGTGTGATGACCCCTGTACCTCAAAGGCCACAGCATAATGCAAAAGGAGGGAGCCAGGAGGAGACCTGTCAGGCATCAGCCATGGACATGCTTCTTTTGGGCAGCATTTTCATCTCGTACTCCATGAACATGTACAAATTACACAATCCACAAGGGTGATATCAGTTCCTGTTAATTGCGCCATGCCTTGGGCCCGCACACATGCCACGGGGTGTCTACCTCGAAACCACAGCCGTCCTGCAATTCCCTTGCCTGCAGGAGGACAAAATGTGCCTAGACTTGACTTCTGTAATAATTGCATTTTCATATACTGGATTCTGATAAGAAAATCCAACCCTGAATGTTATTTGCATTTGCAACACCCCTTTGTACTTTTGCACTGGTGTAAATGATTGTAGAAAAGCCATAGGAGGAACCTTTAAAAGGAAAAGCATAAAAGGTTATTTTTTCCCCTTTTGCTCATATTGCAGTGACTTGTTGGAAGAGAAATATTACCCCAGCAGCCAGCGCCACTCTCCCCAAGCAATACGGGAACTGTGAAGTTATGAAATTGAGGGCACCTTCACTGAGAAATCGATTAGCAAACCGAGAGAGCTTATGAATTGGATGTCTGGCCATTTTCAGTAATAAATTGTGAAATAGTCCGTGAATAAGTGGTTCACAGAGTTCAGAATTACCCCCTAGGAAATGTTTGAGACCTGGAGATACATTACTGAAGCGAGTGGCGTCCCAATGTTCAGTGCTTCGGCTGTTAAATATGTATGTAATCCCTACAGCGCTTCCCAAAATTAATAGTGCTTTATGGCTGCTCTGGAGCCGATGTATTTATACCCAGAGCCATAGATTCAGCTGATTCACAAACAAAGCACTAATTCCAGAGAAGAAAGCTGAGGAGGAGGCCAGGGAGAGCAGGATTTAACGGAGCTGCGCGTGCCAAGCTAAACTCTATAGGCGTGATGTTACCAGTTTTGCTTTACAATTCTGCAAATTGAGCTTCACGTGCTCTCTTGTCCTCTCCCTACCCTGCTTTGAGTCCGAGCAGGCACCTCCTGCCCCCCTGCCTGCCCGCCCCGGGGGTGGCAGAGATCTCCCATGGCAGAGGTGGGGGCTGACAGGTCGTGTCAGGAGATAAGAGCCACCAACCTCCAGGCTGGTCCCAAACGCCCTCCTCAGTGTACCCACCCGAGACAGGGCACCTGCCCTCCACCAAACCGGGCATCTTGGTAATACTCTAACCGAGACTCCAGCCCTTCCCTCCTGTGACTTCAAGCCCCCCCCCATCCCCATGCAATACTGCGGGGACGCCAGCAACACGGCTCGCTCGCCAGAGCAAAGCGTGAGCCCTCCCCTCCCCGGCCACCCCATGGGCAAGGACAGTAGCCTTGCAGATGCCTTCAATTCAAGCCAAGTATTAGCTGCTGTTGATATCCCATCCTCCCCTCGCCTTCCAGCTTTTGCCTGCTGCCCACCATCTTTTGCCATTTCCGTCTATCCTCTACACGTTTTCTCACCAGCCTCCCCTAAAGAGGCAGGGATCCATAGGGCAAAGCCTGCTGTAAAGCACTTTATTAGTTATTTTTCACTTGTGCTGGTGCTTGGCACTGCTGTGATTAAAGACGCCCCCAACCTTCCCACGGCAGGCGTAGCTGGAGCAGACGGCAGGAACTCTCTCTGGGCAGCAGTAGGGCCCCGTATCCCATCAGCTAGTGCTGGCCAAGAGAAAAGCAAACTGAATTGGGGAACCTTTTGGGCTGGCCACCAGCCACGCACGGCTCCCTTGTCCTGTATTTAACACAGCAGCCTCTTGCTCGCTGCAGCGAATGACAGGTACCGTGGAGCAGGTCTGCTGCATCCCTGCTGTGTGGGACTAGGGGTTGGATTTGCCCTCCCCCCTTTTATTGTTTCTCAACACTCTTCATTTTCAGAGCATGAAATGGTTATTTTTCTCCCTGAAATCCTACCAAATGGAAAACAGTTGGCTGCTCAGAAGAGACAAAATTAAATTTTGTGGGGTAAACAAGGTTGCTAATTAGCTGATGTGCTGCGCAAAGTTAATTTATTCCCAACATGTCACGGTGCCAGCCCTGCCTGAAGAGCCTGTGCCACATGGCTCAGGTTGACCCACAGTGGCGGCCCTGCCTCCGGTGGGAGCTGGGACCACAGCTGACCCTTAACAGGCACCTTTTGCCTTCCCGTGTGCAGGAAGAGCCCTTTGTCATGTTCCGCAAGTCCGACACGGCCCTGTTTGGGAACGACCGCTTTGAGGGTTACTGCATTGACCTCCTGAAGGAGCTGGCCATTATCCTGGGCTTCACCTACGAGATCCGGCTGGTGGAGGATGGGAAATACGGGGCGCAGGATGAGAAGGGGCAGTGGAACGGCATGATCAAGGAGCTCATCGACCACGTGAGTGAGGCCCATCTGCGGTGTGGGCAGCCGAGGGCTGTCCCCGAGGCTTTCTGCCTGGGTTGGGACGGGTGCCCACTGCTCACTGGCTCGGGGTACCCGCAGCGAGCTCCTAACCCCGCCTGGGCTCTGCCCGTGTTGCACGGTTTGTCGGAAGAGTATCTCTTTGTCTGACTCTTCCAAATATCATCTGGAGTTTCTGAAAATGGACATTTTCACAGTACAGAAATGGGCTCCGTGGCTTCAGCCGCAGACCCCCCCCGCCGGGCTGCTGCCCCGCAGCGGGATGCAGGCTGGGCGGCAGAGAGGAGCGAAGAGGCTTCTCCGAGGCCCAGCTGCACGCTGGCTCTGCCGAGCCGGCAGCACGGCTGCCCGGGCAGGAGCGGTGTGTGCCTGCTCTCATCCCCCCAGGACGCTGCTGCTCTGCGCCTGACAAACGTGGGCCAGGGCACAACACCGAGGTGGCTCAGGGACCCCAGACGTGTGCCAGACACAGCTCCGCTGAATCCACACGACGTACCCAGACTGCGAGAGCAGGTGTATAGGGGACAGTTTAACTTTTTTTTTTTCTTTTTAATAAACACACCTTATTTTCTAAAATCTCCCGGGACATGGAGCTCCCCCCTGCAACAGAGCAGCTGTGCTTTTCCTTCTGCGGCCACTTCCGAAAGCCCCTTAAACACTAGTGAAACTGTCACGGCAGCTTTCCTCTCCCAGCTGCCAGAAAGTCACCTAGTCCAAAACCTCGACTTGAGCCAGAGCTTGCTCAGTTTCCTAATTAGATATTTTGCCTCCAGCATATCCTGTGATCCCAGAAGCCCAGTTAGGGAGGTGAGGAAAGCTGGTGTTTTTATCTGTCTCCGATTCCCAGAAAACATCTCTGGAAGAAAAGATCGGGACAAAATTAATCTATGATCTCCACAGCACAGGCAGCAGGGTAAGCAGTCCTAGAGCTGTAACACAGCTCTCTTCTCCTGAATATCCTGCTCAAGTGGTGTAGCCCTTGGACCACCTCTCAAGTTCCTGGCTACATTTTGAAAACATTGCCGAAGCAGAAAAGAGACAAAAATAATCCCACGTACGTAGCAGCTGTGATGCTCTTACAGTTCGTGTGAGAAGAATGTATTTGCTGGGTGAGTCACTCCAGTAAATGAGCTTCGCTGTGAACAGATAACGGCGCATTGTCTGGCGGTGAGACTGCGGAGCTGGGGCTCAGGGATCTAGGTTATGTTTCCGGATTTGGCTTGTCTGCCCTAAATGACATTGGACAAGTTGCTTCTGTGCAATGCTTCCTCCATCTGTAAAATGCAGATGATAATGATTATGTCCCTTATAGGGACAAAGTGATGCTTAATCAGTTTGCGAAGAGCGCTGTAGTCCTGAGATGGCTCACCCTGGAGAAGCGGGAAGTGCGGCAAGGGTATGCAAGGACAGCCCTTGGGGGAGCAGGACGCTGTGTCTCACAGGGGAATAAGCCACAGGCTGTGCAAACCTGCCTTTGTATTTTTGCTTCCAGAAAACTCCACACAGCTCAAAATACAGATTCCATAGTCTCTTATGCAACAGCCTTGCCAAGTTAGACAAGTGACACTCAGCATCCCAGCAGAAGAGACTGGTGCTGTGCTGCTCCGAGTGACGCATGTGACATAGATAGGAAGAGACGTGGAGCACAGGCTGCAATCCTCGGCAGTGTGCTCCGGGACACGGCCTCCTGCGGTCCTGCACCCGCTGCTGGCAGCAGAGCCTGTGGCTCTCACCACAGAGTATCTGTAGTGCAGGGCTCTAAAGAAGTAAAGCGCTCCAAAGCAGGAAGTAAGATATAAGGAACAGAAACCAGACCATCATTTTGTCCAAACCATGCCCCTTCCAATGTCCTGCAAGATGTTATAGGGCTCTCAGGAGGCTTTCAGCCATTCCCAAAGCTGTGGTCAGCTAAAAGAGACAGACCGAGAAGAAGGTATGGGGAGCAGCCTCATTAAGTAACAGGAAATTCATGGTCAACCTGCATTAAAGTATTTCTTGGCTAACTATTTAAAAAGCAAATTAACATACAGCAACAGGAAAGGACCAAATCGGCTCTTCTTGCAAGTTTTACTGTAGCAATAAGTTTGAACTCTGCTTTCTAACAGGTGTGGTTGGGTGCACGCCTAGAGCAATTTATAACCACTGCCCAAACCCCATATGAAGCCGTTATTTTCTTTATCTGCATGTCATTGTTTTTTATAGCAGTGTTTATGTAAAGTATTAAAAAGTGAAACTGCAACCAGATGGGGCCCTTCCTCAGCAGCACAGCATCTTCAAATCGTGTGGGGAAAGGAACAACTGATTGGCACTTTGCAATGGGAAAGTTCAAACTTATTTCACACCTAGTAGGAAAAGTGTTGGAGACAGCATTCAAACAAAGTTGTAGTGATGAAAACAGGGCTGCCCACACTGTGAGTTTGATATCTGGGCTGGCCTTCCTCCATATCCAGTGTCTCCTTCTCATAAAAGAATTGGGATCATTCAGGTAGGAGCGTAAAGCAGGTAGGATTCTGTGAGGTCCAAGCACCCAGGCCAGGATTAACTCTATGCAGAAAGTCTCTGCGTTGTTGAAGGCCCACTTAACTCGCACATCTGAGACTGAGCCCCCAGGACCGCTGTGACACACCAGCCCCCCCTGGGCTGAGCGGATGTGCAGGCTTGGTTCAACGTCCTGTGTGTAGGAGAGGGTGCTCCTGAGGTGCAACAAGAGGCTAAACCAGGGATTGTTATCACTCGGAAGGGCTGAGAGCCGTGGGAGCGGCAGATGCTGTGCACCAGGAATAGCCCGATCCGAGGCTGAAATTCGGTGAAAAGGAGATGGGCAAAGCAAGGGGCAGCCCATCACGCAGGACGGCCTTCTGCTGGGGCTGGGAAATACAGCCAGAGAGGAGCCGGGCACAGGTGGGCGGCAGGGTGGCCCAGGTAGGTATATAGTTATAGTGTTTCAGGGATGATGGTGCCTACCACGCAAAGGTGTAAATCACAGCGCACGTGACGGAGGACGGGCTGTTTACACAGTGAACTCTCATGGCTCATTTTGGAGTCTCGCATCATCCTCCCTTCCCTGTCTTCTCTGATCCAGACATGCCTGGCCATAGGCAGTAATGCCTCAGGCTGTAATTCTTTGTAAAATTGCTTTGTTTCTCATCTGGCCTCAAGCATAAACAGGAAAAGCAACAGCAGTCAGAGCAGCTCACAGCATGACCCCGTCTTCCAGGTCCCCCGTAGCAGATCTGGAGAAGACAGCCTCGCGCGGTTAGATGCAAAAGCCGTGCCCCACTCCTGCCTTTCATCTGCTGCTTGTCCTTCATCACAAAAAATCCCCGTTTTGAGGGAGTTCAGTCCATCCCCTGGAGAACTAGACTCTTTCCTCACCGCAGTTTGGTGTTTATTGTCACTCTCGCTGGCCACCCCCGCAGAGCAGCCTCAGTCACATGGGCCACGAAAGCTGAACTCGCTCACTACATCAGCATTTGGGGAGGTTTGGAGCACCCAGGTGACACAGAGAAGCTCCTGTGCCCTGCATCCATAATAAACGGGGAACCTGGCAACTGTCAAATCTCCTCCTTTCATCAGTAGGGAACTGTTATTGATGTTTATTCATAGAAAATATTATTGATACAAGCAAAACTACACTGTGCATTGTGGCCCATCCATTCTGATTTATAAATTTTAGTTGTCTGGCAAAATAATGCCTGCAAATCTTCCCTATTGTTTGTGGGCAGAATCATGTAAAACCAGCAGAATGACTTGTTCTGGACATTTTGCACAAACTTGTTCACAAATAGAACTTGTCTTCTGTTGAGACAGTGCATATCAAATTTCCATTCAATCTGAAACTTCATGTGGGAATAAAAAAGGTATGAAAAATAATAGGGTTTCTAATGGAAATCCCTGCCAATGGTAACTACAGAGAAGATGTAATGTCTATCCTTAGGGACGATTTATGACAGTTGATTTAACACTTTCACAATAAATGGGCATTTATTGACAGTAAATTCTGGCAGAAGTACATACCGCAGCACATTGCCACATTCCCATTAATGTTCCTGCACTGGTGGATGTTTATGTCAAGTGTTGTGAACTGGAGCTTCATTTGAAAGCCACTGGGCCAGGAATAGGAAAAAAAAAATTTCGTGGGGTGAAGCATCCTCCATCTCTTGTTTAGACACTGCAGGAAGTCAGCGTTAGCGAGGAGATGGAAATAAGCCAAAACAGCTGGCTGCACTTTCTCCTTTTGTGCTCAGCATCATTAATTGGGTGGATTCATAGTTATCATATTCAGCGGTGCAGGTGATGGGAGCATACTGAAGTCCACGTCGGGAGCCCCAAGGTCTCTGCTTGCTTCTGCAGGTCTCTCTGGACCTGCCTTTCCCTCCCCTGGCTTGCTCACCTGCCAGTAATTCATAGGATAGGGATTGTCTCTAAAAATACGGCCATTCTCACTGGATCCTACAGCCTTTGACATCTCTTAGGTACAATTAATGGTAGTTCTGTCTCTGAGGAACTTCCCTAAGGAAAAGACTACAAGAGCCCCACCAGGACTTCACGGTCCTCATTGCTCCTCTTTGCCTTACAGCTAGGTTTTCCCTGCTGACATCAGTTCTTAATTCACCACTGACATTAAATAAATTCATTGACAAAAATTATGTCTAAATTAGGGCTGAAATTGTTAGAGCAGCCATTAAGAGCTGGAGTCAGACAATTAATGCTGACCCCCCGCGCACGGCGCATGTGGTGGCAGGCCGAGGCACGGCTGGGACGTTGCCGGGCACGACCTCGCTCTCCCTTGAGCATCACTTCTCACGTGGAATGTTTTCCTCACCCTGGCCAGCAAGAGGGGAGGGCTGCGGGCAGGGGGCTCTCGGCAGAGCGCTCCCACGCCTGCTGAAGCAGCAGCCCCTCTGTCTCCAAGCCAGGGGCTGCAAGACAGACCGGCTGCCTCCGGGATGCCTGTGCCCAAGTACGCCCGGGTGCCGGCTCCGCCACAGGGGGAGATGCAGAAAGATGCAGCAGGCCGTGCTGGGACAGGGTGCTGGGGCACAGTGCAGCAGCCCAGCAAGCAACGCAGGGAGCAGGGCAGAGACGGGACCTGAAGCAGGGCGGTGGGAGCAGAAGAGCACAAAAGTGCTGCAGCCCCAGCGCCGGCAGCGGTGGCAGCAAGAGAGACTGAGGGATGAAAGTGTCGGTGCTGCCAGACAGACACCTGAATAACAATTAAATAAGTAAAATATGCACTATTTACCTGTCTCTCAGGCAACATACATGTAATTAGTTTATGTAAATACCTAACTCAGATTGGCAAAATAAGCACGGAGGCAGCTTATTTTCTTAAATAAATATTTATCTTGGTGCTTATGCTGTTCGTGGGCTCTGCTGTGACTGGCCATCACACGCAGCTTTCCTCCGGCGGAGGCTGGATGCTGCAGGATTTCCACAGTGACCGTGGCTGTGCAAGAGCTGTTCTGACCCGCAAGCCACATTCCTGTGATAACTGAGAACTTGAAGATAAGACTTAGCATTTTCTGATAAAAGCCAAATATCTCTGCAGAGAGTACAATTCTGCATCCACTGAACGCCTGGTGAACCCACATCAGTTCCAACCAAGTGAAGATGCTGTGACACTAGGTGAATAAGGAGATTCAAACCCTTCAAGGTGTGTTAGAGGAGTGTCTGCATTTGGTGTGTAGCTGCCTTGGCAAAATTCATCTTTCTGGCCTCAATTCAGCAGAACACTTAGGAACATCCATAAGACTTGGAAGGCGTGCAAGCTCCAGTAAAACAGAAGCGTGTGCTTAAGTGGTTTTGCTGGATAAGGGCCTTTAAGCCACTAGCACTTACTATAATTCCTCATTTTTAATAAAACCCATCTTACTGTGCCCCAGCATAAAAGTTGGGGCTGGGGAAGGAAGCAGTCAGGGCCTGATAATTGACTTCCCGGTTTGTAATGTCAGAGCACGACAAATGAAAGCTTCACCCTTGGTGGGTTTTGATTTAGAACCTCTCAGTCAGCAAACCCTTAATTAGAGGCCACCTTCAGAAAAATCTGCATTGATAAAAAGGATATCGAAGTGCAGCCCCGTCCTGCCTTTAATAGCTCAGGACACCACACCAGATTGGGCTCCCTAATGCATGCTCCATCCTGCCTGGGCATGACATTTACTGCCAAGGACACGGGCTGCGATCAAATCACAGGAGCTGCTGAAATGACACAGTAAAATTTTATTTCTGCACTAAAAGCGTTTTGATCCTTGGGCATCCATGCAGATTTCTCTCTTCATTTTCTGTGGTAAAGCATAAACTCCTAGCTGTTACTTAGCTTGCTATATCATTTTGACAAATTTGGCTTAGGATCTTTCAGACAGGCAGTTGCTAGCGAGCACTGACCACAGAACTGCTCATTTGTTTCCTCCTTCAGAAAAATCCGTAGCCAAATCCTTCAATATCTCCTTCGGTTTTCCCTGTTGAGTCAGGACACCCACGCAGAAGTGACGGAGGAGCTGAAATGCTGCATTTCTTTTGCCATTTTTGCCTTGTGACTTTGGAGACTGATGAGCCAAAATTCTCAAGTGTGCTGTAACGTGGGGAGAGCAGCCGAGCTACAAACCTGCCAGGCATCCTCCACCGGGACGGTGCCAACATGCGACTCTGCTCCTGAGACGCAGACCCTGATCTCAGGCTGGGCAGCCAGCGTCGCCTGTCCACTTCTACAAACCCCTGTCCTCCAGTTTTCATCAATGGCACCACAGCTGCCACAAGAGGCCCACTGGGAACACACTGTTTCCATTTTCTCTAAGTTGACAAATGCCAGTGATTGAAATGTACACTTTCCGTACCAAGCTGATTTTAAAATATATTTCCATTTGGAAAGTGACAAGGAAAGGGAACCAACCAGGGCTCGGCTAAAGAACCATGTTAGAAAAAAAATACATGTTTTTACCCTCGTTAGAGAATTCCTGAAACTCTTTTGTTCAGGACCTCTAAAGCCACATACTTTGGAGAGGAGACCCTTTCATGCACACACATATATATGCGTGTAATGCATAAAAAGCCCAGATTCCTGTATTTAAAAATATTCCACTGACTTTCATCACAGAATTTGCAAAGTCAAATGAGATCATTGGTCTGACCTTGCTCCACAACACAGGCCAGAGATCTTCACCAATATCTACAGTGAACCCATAGTTCCTGTTGGAATAGAGCATGTTCTAGCAAGACAGCTAATATTGATTTAAAGTTTGCAAGTAATGACAAATCCACTATATCTCTAGGTAATTATCACTCATGATTAATTTAGAATTTTAATTTTCAGAACCAGATGTTAAATAAATCTTGCACGGGTATGCTAGGCACCTGGCACGGGGGGAGGTACTGCTCAATTTATGTGCCTGCATTTCCTCTGAAGTCAATGAAACCAAAAGAGTGATTTGCAAGCCCCAAGCAAGGCAGCCGACATCGAGGAAGCCTTGGATTATTTACTGAAGGGTTTTTTAAGAACCTGAATGAATGTTTAGTGAGAGGAAATCAACGCAGCTCCTGAGCAACAGAAAGAGGTCGTATGTGGTTGCTCACTGAATCCAGCATAGAAATTATTAAATAACAGAAATAATAGAAAGAAACACAATTCGTACAAGAAGTCAGGATGAATAACATGCTCATCTTAAATTCCTCGTGCAGCTCAGACAGTTCCAGCATGACGAGCTGTGAAGTCCACCATTAATTAGCAGAAGCGGTTGCCCTGTGAGGCTTGCAGCCGTACGGACGGAAGACAGACCTAACGGGAACCCTGCAATGGTTTTGCTCCCTCCCACCAGGCAGACAGGCCTGCGAGCATTCCCGAAGAGCCATGCTCCTACCCTATGCCATGGCTTCCTCAGAATGAGCCTTTCAAGTTTTATTATGAAATCGACTGAAGGGAAAGAAATTGAACCTTTTACCTCATGCAGCTACAATATTACTTCCTGCAACTTCCTTCTGGAGCGGCCTCCCTCTGCGACTGTCTCCTCTCGCAGCAACGCTGGAAGGAAGGCCAACAAAACCAAATCATCTCTGCAAATGGTGGGATTTGCACACAGCAAACTCTCTGTTGTAAAGAGCTCTGCGGCAAGAAGCAAGCACAGCGAGGATCGCAGATGTTTTATACCATTTTAAGATATAATTGCTCTGACCATCTTAGAAAAGCCTCTCAAAACAAGCTCGTTGCACGTAGGCAAAAGCCACAGAGACTGTAACATCTCTCTGTTGTCTGCGCTGTATTCCACTAGCTAACACCAGCCAAAAATCTAGACAATGAAAGACCTAGAGTATAATGAGCAAATAACAGACCATGTTTCGCTCTCCAGCCCACTGACTGAAATCAGGAACAACTCTCTTAAAAATGGTAAACACATCCACGCCACCGCCTCCAGAATCTTACCCAGTGTGTTTTAGAGACCCTGCATCTGCGCTGGGGTTTTGTTTAGGTGACACAAAGTCTTTGTAATAACTGGACCGTATTATAGCAGCTCCGCGTTCCGCCTGTCCTGTCTCAGGTGTTGTGGTGCCCAAGGCACACAGACCAGTCCCTGGTCCCTCCCCTGGAGGACTTGGGAGCAGAGCTCACAGAAAGCTGCCCAGACCCCATCCCTGTGCAGCGCAGCGCCGCTCTGCCGGCAGCTTTGTGGTGGCTGTACAGCAGCCTTGCGGGTCTGACGGAAGCAGCTCCACGGAGCCCAGCCTGTGCCAGGCGCGGAGGGCCCTGCCTGCCCCGGGAAGGCGGGCAGAAGGTCCATCCTGGCTCTGGCAGAGGCACAGAGCAGATGTGCCCCATGCGCAAAGGGAGGGGGGAGCCCCAGGGCTGCGTTTTGGGGGTTTTGGGCCCAATATTGCAGTGTGATTGCCATGGGTGCTTCTAAGGGGGTGGAAACGCCTCGGTTTCTAATGCCTTCTTTCTCTCTCCCTCTGTGTTGCGCACAGAAAGCTGATCTGGCCGTTGCTCCTCTCACCATCACCCACGTTCGGGAGAAAGCGATAGACTTCTCCAAGCCCTTTATGACGCTGGGGGTCAGCATCTTGTACCGCAAGCCCAACGGGACCAGCCCCAGCGTGTTCTCCTTCCTCAACCCCCTGTCTCCTGACATCTGGATGTACATCCTCCTCGCCTACCTGGGGGTCAGCTGCGTGCTGTTTGTCATAGCCAGGTAAGGGGACACCGGTGCCACCCCACCTGACTGCCATCATGTCACATCTGCTGTCGTGCAACAAGACGCCCTCCCCATGCTCAGATCTGTTTTGCTGCCTGGTGTGTCGCAGGTGTCCAACCACCCAGTGGGAGCTGCAGCATTAAACCCACGTCATGAATGGAATTGCTTTTGGTCCATTACCCAAAGGCAGGCTGGTCTCTTGGGGTGGGGTTGCTCACGACTGTCAGACTCCCGTGCCCTGTTCTCTTTCAGAGCTATATCTCGGAGTGGTTGTGGAGGTGATGCAAACCCCGTGGTGAAAATAAAGATGAGCTATCCACAGGGGAAATTTGTTTCCATCTTCACTAGCTCCAGCCCGTGTTATATCCTTTGTACTGCTTTACCATACCAAATGTGCTTGCGTTTGTTTGCTTTATTAACATAAATCTGTAAGCCTCTTTTGCTCTATCAGGGCAGGCAGTTCCGCAGATTTAGTAGACTTCCAGTACAAAAGAATTTTAAAATGCACTTTCTTTTGTGATTTTAGAAATTTCATTGCCTTTCCATTTCATTGGCACCTCCCTGGTATAATGGAGGGTAATGGGACATCTGATATTTCTGCTCAGTATCATTCCTCACCATTCATACTCCTTGTAGGTTGCTTCTCACCCACCTTATCCAGAGGGAATCCCAGCCTCTTCGCTGTGTCCTGGACACAAAGCTCCTGTGTCCCACACCATTTTCAGCTCCTGTCTCTGAACCCTCCACCAGCAAAGCTCCCACAAACCCTTCCCTATATTAAAAGAACGGAGAACCCGCTGCTACGGATCAGACGATGTGTCTGTTTACAAAATTAATATGCATCTAATTAGCATGTTTAAAACCTCTATATTTAAAAGCAGCAGAATTTGCATATATTTCCACGTGTTATTAATTTCACAGAGTCTTTGGTGAGAGGCGCAGTCCAGGGCTGCTCTCAATATGTAATTCCACCTTTTCAAGCCAAAACAAAGCACTTGCTTCCCTCCTGCTGGGCAGTCGCCCTCCCCAGCCACGCGCAGCCCCAGCTGGATGCTTAGATATTTTGTGTAAATACCACGCCCAAGACAGTTTCCTAAGCACAATCTCCAGTTAGACACTAATTTCTCATTTCTTCCAGTTCAAGTTATGCCAGTGGTGCCTTCAGAAACCTCCCTGCTGACCCCCACACCTTGGACTGGGGCTCTGCACCGACCCCTTCCCCCAGCGGCTGCTGCGCAGTGCTTTCCTCGGAGCAGCCTTCGGCAACCAGCTTCTATCTAATCCACTGACATCAGTCAGATAGTCAAAGTAAAGATTAAATACAGAACTGCAGCAACCAGAATCCATTAACCCTCGTGTTACAACAAATCTGCAATTTTCAACATCCCTCAGGTCCATGGAGGCATTTAGAGATGATTTCCTGAGTTTACTGTGTAATATCCTAATTACACATAACAGCAGTTGTCAAAGTAAACTCGGCTTAGCAGACAGCATTAGTGCTCCAAACCATCTGGGACGGCGAAGCAGCTACATCGCCTGAGCCTTCCTCTGCAGAGGTGCAGAGCCAGAGACGTTGCACTTCACTCTTAGAGGACACAGAAGGCCCTCCATGTTCATGATTTTAACTGCAATCGTTCTCCTTCCTAGTCTTTGCACTGCATCTCTATCAAATGGCCGTGTACTGGGCTTTCCCGAGGTCCCACAGAAGGTGTCTGAGCAGGGACGGCTTTGCAGGCTGTTTGCGCAGCGCCCGCTGGGAGCACAGCGCTGGGCTCTCGTAGTGTTGCAGCACAAACAGCGACTCATAAAAACAACCCAACGCTTCGTTTCAGCAAGCGGGTGGTGTAACGCACAGAAATGGTAGCACTTGTTATTACTATACTATAAGAGGACGAGAGTCGCGTTGCCATTAACACATCGCTCCACCTTCCCGCCAGCTCTGCCCTGCAGAACCCCTGGCCAGAGGCAGGCAGCGGCCGGTGCCACACAAAATGCAGGACAGTTGGGCAAAACACTGCTGCTGGCTCTGTCCTGCCCCAGCTGACGGCCCTGGGCTGTCGGGGACCCCAGCGGGGCAGGATGAGGTCCTCAGCAGTTTTGCTTTGTGTCCAGACGCTCTCAGCAGGAAAAGATACACATCTGGGAAAATGAGCCCGAGGTAATAACGAAAAGGAAAAATACTGCGATGACTGATAGAACTCCTTCACTTTATGTCTCTGTTAGCCATGCAGAACATCGCTAGATGGGCTCTGCTCCCATAATGTCTTTGGCTTTAATGCCACAAGTACTAGACTGCTTGTGAGGCTTGGAATGACAAGTCAAATACAATTCTACGTTTATGAGTTTATTTTTCCCAACTCATATAATGGCCAAATCCAGCCCAAATTGTCTAGATCCCACTTTCAAAGCATGTTAAGTGTGCAAATTGTATCTGCACATGAAGTTCATTACAGTAAATACTGAGGCAAGGTTGAAGGAAATGCTGGGACAGGCCCTGATGTGAGAACACCTTAGACACCACTTTTTACAGACAGGAAAATGAAGATGCTCTCTTCAGAGAGCAGCGAGGCTGCCCAGCCTCGGGCACCCAGGGCAACCCGTCCTGCCGTCAGCAGCAATGTGTACGCAGTGCCTGCCCCGACCCACCAAGTCGGGCACCCAGGCACCCCAACCAGGTACTGGCCCGAGAACCCCCCTGCCCTGCCCTGCCCGGCGCTGGAGGGCACTTGCCGCCCAGAGCGGTGGGGGTCCGGGCTAAGCCAGAGCCCCGCGTGTGCCCAGGCACACGGCAGTCACACTCAGGAACCGCGTGTCTGTTTTGACACCCCCCCGGTGACTGCCCTGGCACGATGAACACAAGAGGGTCTGAACCACTTGCTGTGCTGGGCTTTGTGGCTGGCGTTGAGGGATGAAAACCTGAAGAACGGTGCTTTATGCTCTGGTTTTGTTCTGAGATGACCTGAAATGAGCCTCATGATCTCTCTACATCATAGCAGTTATGATGTAATACAACAGATTTTCCCTATCAGGCTATTCTTTGGCTGAAATCCAACCTATAAAATACTGCAATTACAGTTTCTTTTTCACATGTTTTGCTCCTGACATTTCTTCCATCTTCCTGTTCTTCAGAGAACACCAAGTATTCGGTGTAATTAAGGTTCTGCAGGAATGATCTTTCAACACATAGAGATGAAGAGCAAGAGATTTCATGGGGAAAATATTTACTGCTTTCAGAAGTAATGGAAACAATATCTGCTTTTGACCCCAGCAAGGCCTCTAAAATTCAATTCTCAAGAGAAAACCACAGTCAAAATAGCAAAGAGCAATTCAGAGACACGAGTATCCTGAACTAGGCACCAGAGTCCTCTGCTGATGCTATAATCATAGGTCAATGCCACTTAAAACCAACTTAGGGACTATTTAGAGGCAGGCAAAGGATGTATTTGATCCATCTCCACTTTTAATCAGTCTTTCTTAGTTATTGATGGAGCCTCTGCTGCTAACCACCCCAGCCCCCAAAGAGCTATAAACAATTTATAAGGCTTCGTGGGGGTAATTTGTCTGGTGACTGTGGCGCGAGGTTGCAAGTGGGCCGTGCAGCTGGCTGATTGGAATTGTCATCCGTCCTCAGACTCATGCGGCCTTCAAATTACAGCTAATCACCTTTGGGTGCACAACGGGGTGGGTGGGTTTAATATTCATCTTAATTGCAACAAGGACTGGGTCATCCATAAGAAATGTCTCAGGAGATACAATTTAGACTCAAAAGTATTTTGTGTTAGATCTTTAAACTTTCTTTGAAATGCTCCCCTGTTTCCCTGCCAAAAAGGCCACGAAGAGACAAGAAAATAATCATAGTTTTTGATGAAATATTTCTCAGACCCTGTTCTGCACCTGAGGAAGAGGGAAGCCAGCCCACGGTGAATCCTGAGCAGCCCCCATTTATTACGGCTGCAGCTGTACGGGGTCAATGAGCTCCGCTCGCTTCTTCCTTCATTACCCCTCTGTTTCCGCTAATGGTCCCACTCCCTTTTCAAGCACTGAAGACTCTGTCGCCGCTTTGCAGTCTTCTGAATATTTCTCTGTAATTTGAGCAGCACCAGTAGGTTTTCACTCAGAGACCTTGAAGTTCTTCAGCGTGTCATCCTGTCAGGCTCATTTGATCTTACCAATTCCCTTTCTGTTTCATATTCTTTCACTGACAGCCTAAGGAAGTTTTAATCTAATTCTTGAACTCTGGCTTTATTTGACAGAAAGGGCTTAGGCACCATCCTTTGTACACCTCTGGCAGAAATTTACAGCACATTTAAAGAAATAGGCAGCATGTAAAGCGAGGTCTGAATGCATCTCGATTCTTGTTTTCCTTTCTCATTTTCTTTTATTTAAAAAAGCAGAGGGAGGTGGGCAGTAAGAGCAGCCCAGCCGTTACCTGAACGAATGCGCAGGATTGCCAAGGTGCAGCCTGAGCACGCTGCAAACCCAAAGCGGGCCATGGTCCCCGCTGCAGAACGGCAAGATAGAAGGGGAGGCAAGGAGAGGTCCTTAAACTGTATCTTGCATGTGGAAAACAGAAAGAAGTGGGACAGATGTACCCAGGATGAACTTTTCTAAAACCACGAGTCCTGTGCGTTGCACCGAGTCCATTCCCTGTGATGGGGTCTTCCCCACGGACACCCTCCTGCGCTTTGCCCTGCTCGGCTCACGTGCCCGGGCACCGTGGCTCCGTGTTCGCAGAAGGTCTCCGTGTGTCACGCTCCGAGGGCAGTCTCGCAGCACGACCGTGCAGAGCCGAGGCTGGGGGAGGTGTTTGCTTGAGGGAGTGTTTTTTGCTGAGGGGCACCTGGGAGAGAGCTGTGGCTCTTTTCTCCAAATATATCCAACTGCCTGACTGTGGGCGCCTGTGAAATTAAGCAACAAGACATCTCCTTGGGTAGCAGTGCGTCTGGCAGAGAATTATAGAGAGAAATATCTCCTAATACAAACTGTGGGCTGGGCTTTGAGAAAGGGCTGTTGTAAAGCTACAGAGATTTCAGAAGGAAGCAGAGATGATAATTAATGCCTGGTTCAAAAGCAATTATACCAATTATGTTTTTAATTTAATCTCTGCAAAATTTGGGACTCTTAGAAAATGTAAATAAACAGCTCTAAAAATATTAGCGCCTCTCCTGTCGAGCATCCTCCCCAGATCCGGGCTAAGTTCACAGCAGTGCTTGCCTACCAGTCCTCAGCAGGATTTGCAGAGAGATGATCATAGAAAATTCCCTGGGTTTTGCACAAGAACTACAGGGCGCTCGATGGAAATATGCCCCCACAGGGAATAAATAAATGTTCTCCCATCACCTGCAATGGGGCTGAGCATCACAGCAGTCCATGGCAAACCTGCACCAATTTCCACTGTTGTGCTGGTGCCCTGACCGTGCTGGATTCCCACTGTCAGAACGGTGGAAAGTTCTGCTTCTCACTTAGCCAAATCCACCCCCCCCCCCCCCTCCCNACCCCCCCCCCCCCCCGCCAATTCCCATGTGCACTTGCAGGAGAGTCCCCTGAAATGCTGCGGTTTGTCCCCGCTACCACTGCAGAACCACTGCAGCACCTCTCCTCAGTCGATCTAGAAACGCCATTTTTCCCCACATTCTGGAACTGTTGCATACTCAGACTAGAGGTCATGTGTCTGCACCGCATCCCATCCCACAGTCATGTGCTCCATTGCTGTCGTGTGACGTAGTGTTGCAGAGATGATCCGACGTGACCGAAGGCTCTGGGGAAGCAACCTGAGATGCCTCAGAAGGACATGGCTTCCCAGGTTTCCCTGCCGTCTGCAATGCAGGACACAGGGCTTTACAGCCATGCTGGTCACTTCTGAGAATCTTGGCTGAATTTGTCTTTTTCTTTAACAAGCCGCACAACCGAAGGGGTCAGCAGGCCCTGCACAGCAGCACGAGATGTATTAAGGCTCTTTTTTTCCTGTTCCTTTAGGGTCTTGTCATGCCACATCTCGACTAACGAGCTCTCGCTTTCCATGTGCCGCCGTAGGTTCAGCCCATACGAGTGGTACGATGCTCATCCCTGTAACCCCGGATCAGACATCGTGGAGAATAACTTCACCCTGTTGAACAGCTTCTGGTTTGGGATGGGAGCGCTGATGCAACAAGGTACAGCGGCACCTCCTCGCCCACACGCCCCCCCCGCTGGCTCTCCAGCACAGACCTTTTGTGATGGCTTTTTAAATTTAAAATTTATTTTGTTTGTTTGTGATGGGAACAAGATAAAATATCGGAACAGGCACAGAAGCACTTGTCAGCACCGGCTCCCTGCTGAAAGGCGATGAGGTGCAGGAGAGGGGAGGCAGCTCTCCTCCGGCACCTCCTGGGACGCGCTCGGCGCCTGCCGCTGCCGATGGAGATGTGCCGTAGGGTACCGCAGCACCTAAGGGAGCCGCTCCCCGGGGAGCTGCGTGCACAGCAGGCTGCCTCTGGCCGGGGCCACGGCCAGCAAAGGGCTAATGAGACAATAATCTCATCAGAGGGAAGCAGCTGTGATCTGCAGTTCGCGGGCTCTTGGCGACTGTGTTTGATGTTATTCACTCACTCCGACCTTCACCTGCTCGCAGACACCCCCTGAGCCGTGCCGGCACAGCAGCGATGGAGAAACAGAGGGGGACGTGCGCCAGGGCCGAGCCCTGTCTGTGGCACCAGGAAAAGGTCCAAGGCTTTTATGCCAAGAAAAGCATCCGATTTCTTCTGTGTCAGAGTAGGCCAGAGCTTGTCAATCTTTTTTTTTTTTTTTTTTCTGACACCTCCTTCTACATGTACTTTCTGCCTTCTGCGGGGTCAAAGCCCCGGTCCCGACAGCTCACCCCGCAGCTCCGGGGACAGACTCATCGCTCACCCCACGAGGCAGAGCCCCGCGAGCTGCAGCTGGCTGTCGGCACGCACGTGCCACTGCATAACAATAATTACTATTAATGAAGCGTGCGCGCTCTGGCAGGTGTCAGAAGGAGCGGCTCCTGAGTCTGCCATCTGGAAGCATGCAGCTAGATGATGGAGCGGTGGCGTGTTCGCACGTGTGCTGCTGCTGGTGTGCACAGAGGAGCACCCACCCGCCGTGCCCCGAGGAGGAACACTGCCTTCCTCTCCCTCAGCTGTTTAATTCACCAAACTCAGTAGCATCCCACAGATTCTGTAAATTCCTGCTTCTGTTAATTCAAGCAATTTGTTTCATTTCAGGATCTCTGTCCTGGCTCGCTCAGTTTTAAATCAACTTTTATACAAGACGGGGCATCTTGCCCTCTGGTCTGTCTCCATTTTTATCCTCATCTGGTCATTCTGCACATTGTGAAACGGCCTGAAACTCCCTCTAGCACAGGGCAAAGGCTGCTGGGGCAGAGAGGATGGCGAGGAGCTCCTCCAGGCAGCTCTGCCTGGCAGCCACTGCACGCGAGACTAAACATTTCCAGTGTTACTGGTGTAAGATACCGCAATGACAGGAACCTTAGAAATGGGATATGGATGGGATTACATTCATATACGTGGATGGAATAGAGCAAATAGAATATATAGAGATGGAATGAATAGAGTAAATCTGTTAGGAAGACAGCAGAGGGGGAGCTTGTGAGCAGCTCTGAATAAGGAACGAAATTCAGCTGTGATCTAATTGCAGAAAATACAGGAATAGAAATAAGTGGAAAATGTCAAACATTTGTCACACTTTCACTTACCATGTATCAGTAGTTATACCCAGACAGCAAAAGAACCACAGCATCAGCTTGGTGGCACGCACAGTGCTACTGCTCTGTGCTCCTCCTGCTGCCGCTGCTCCAGCGTGTAATAGAGATTCCTCCCAGATCTCGGCTGCCCTGATGGACAGTGACAGTTCCCAGCAAGACGGTTTAGCAGGATGAATCATCCTCTTATCAGATGCTGATAAATGAAAAGAGCTGTATTCTTTTTAACTCTATTCTGCATCTAAGAAAAATCATATTTCAAAGCTAGACTGATGTCACTCCGTCCAATGCATCAAAGGGCATGAGATGGAATGGGAAAGAAGCAGGATCTTGGGAAGAACCGAAGCAGCCCTCGATATCCAAGGCTCCTCTGCTCCCTGGTGCCTCCTTGCTGCATTCGGATAGGAGAAAACCTAAACTCCATGCCATGCTTTGATGCCACACTGCTTAAAATTGCTTTGCAAAGCCCAATCTTTTTTGCAAATTCCAGGTTGGATATATCCTCTGAACACAGTTGTTTCAAACCCAAAGCTCTTTCCTGGCTTTTAAAAGGTGTCTTGGGCGATTACAAAAATAGCACAACCCATTTAGTCCTTCATGTCTGCTCAATGAAAGTCATTCCAGACCTGTTACACCTTTTCTGCTGCAACATCTCCTGCTTCCCTACTTCTAACCAGTATTCAAAGTACTGGACCCTGATAGTTCCTTTCTCTTGCTGTTTGATTTTTTTTTTTAAACCTTGTGTATTTGAACACACTCCCTAGAGTGAGTCCTTTGAAAAGTAATCCATATAAAAGCAAAGCACTTTTTAAATGGCAGAACAAAACACTCATAAAAGTTCATAAACGGCTTGCTATTTAAATCTCATAAAAGCAGTCTAGTTAATTACTTCAGTTCGAATGTTTCCTGTAAATTGTGCTCTGTACCCAAGGTCAGCAATAAAGGGAGAGGGTTTTTCTGCAAATGCTACAAAAACCCCACTGATCTCCTTGCATGCAAGATGTCTGGATAATTTGCCTCAAAACCAGTTGTCTTTAATTGTGTCGCTGTTACAGTTTGGACAGTGAAACATAATCTTTTATATATATGTGTCTATGTATATAATGTACGCAGGTATATATAAAATGGGTCCTTTCTCTCTCTTTGTTTCCTCTTTCCTCCTTCTCCTTCCCCCTCTCCCACCCCAGGCTCTGAGCTGATGCCCAAAGCACTGTCTACACGGATCATTGGTGGCATATGGTGGTTCTTCACCCTAATTATCATCTCGTCCTACACGGCCAACCTTGCTGCCTTCCTGACGGTGGAGAGGATGGAATCCCCCATCGACTCAGCAGATGACTTGGCAAAGCAGACAAAAATAGAGTACGGAGCAGTGAAGGATGGAGCTACTATGACCTTCTTCAAGGTGAGACCAGGCAAAGGCTTTCTACCATCCGGGCAAAAATGCAACACTCTCAGGCCACTGGGAGTGAGAATAAAGAACCACAGTCAAAAAGCCTCCTAAGCCACCACTGCTTCTCCTTATAAGCAGGTTGTTTCAGTCTCGTGTCCTTGTCAAGACTTTGACCTCTGTCAGTTTAGCTTACCTAGATTCACATCATGGCTAAAATCCCCCTCTCCCTGTTGCTAATTGAAGTTAGAATTACAAAGTTATATTGATTTTACAGCTTCGGAGACTGTACCCAATATTGGCTCAGACACCCTAAAACGAGGCACGTGTTAGGCACAACAGAACAGGTTTATCTTATATTAAAGCCCAACAGAAAAATCTTACGTTCCCTAAAGTATCTTCCCTGTTTCCACATCTCGCCCATCACAGCTCCTTCCTTGCCTCTACAGCAAGAGCTCCAGAGAGCCCTCGAGGCTGTCCCGGCCAGCCTTCGGGGACAGAGAAGAGAACAAACGAAACCTAAACGCATGTTGCAAAGTGCCCTCCCGGACCAGTATTTTTTATAGCTGAAATATCTTTCTTGTCCTTCAGGTATTCACATTAATGTAGTCAAGTTTTATTAACCTCTGAAACCCAGTGCACGGTAACACCACCAACGCATCAGAATCAAACTACATTAATTTCTTCTCTTTAAAGCATAATTAATTTCAGAAGTTAGCCAACACTGCAGAGAGCTTGCTAAGAGCATTCATATTTCACTATTGCCTCAAAAATGGAAAGAAACTGAGGGACTTAAAAAGATCTTTAAAACCACAGCTAGCCTGTAAAAACACACTTTGAAAAAAAGAGTGCGAGAATAAAGGAATAGAAATGAGGGGTGATTAATCTAAGGCACGATCACCGTGGCTTGGAGAGGAATGTAAAGTCGTGGATGAACTCCAAAAGCTGTCTTTCAGGGAAAGGGCTGGAGTTCTCTGTGCTCCCCGGGAGCACCAGTCAGAGCTGGGGGTCCGGCGCGGCCGCTGCCCTCCCAGGGCCCTCGGTCAGCAGGGCCACAGCAGCGCTGAGGTCAGAGCCTTCGGCCGCAGGAGAGGGGCTGCCTCCCCTGCACCCCTGCTGCGAGCAGCGCGGGGGGATATCCCTTCCCCCTCCGGTCACCCGAATTCAGCAGGAAATATACGGGCCAAAGTGTGACAAACAAGTTCTTGCTTTAAAAAGCAGATTGTGCCTGGAATACTGCAATAATTTGAATAGGCCCAGTGTAAAGGCAGCTACAGTAGGCTGTCAGCAGTTTAATTGCCAAGACTCATTAAAGGAAGCCAATGTGCTGAATGTTAATAACAAGAAGCGGCAGCATTCTTCTGAAACTTTTCTTGGCTATGACTTGGTTTAAGGAGCCACTATACCGTCTGATTCTCTGTGCTGACTTTGACAGGCAGGAACACAGATTGCTAAAGAAATATGGAGGATTTTGTTTGGTTCGATCTTTAATTAATTCTGGGAAATGAAAATGGTGCACAGAATAGCAGGTTGCTGCTGGTTAGCTTGCTTTCTGCAGCGGAGGTGGTGCATGCAGTTTTGTCTTTGGCACGGTCAGATACCTTGTGTTACCTTCCAAAAGCAATATAAACCTGCAACAGCTATCAGGAAAAGACAGACTTTTACTGTTGTGTTTTAAGTACTCTTTCCAATAAGAGTTTTACATGGGAATAAAAGGAAACTGTCTTTTTTAAAAATCATCAAGGACAGAGTATGTTTATTGCTTCCTATCAATATCCATCAGAATAATTCTTCAGGCTTCTAACGGGCATTTGGCAGGGTTTATTGATGCAGTGTATTTTCCTTTTCCTTTTTTATTATTATTGCTGTTTGGAGCTGAATTCTCAGAGATGTCCCTTCTGCCAAGCATTTCGATTACTGAAGCAGTGAGAGCGCTCGCGTGGGATAATGCTATGTTCACTTGTCCTTCGTGTAGAGAAATATGGGAGAGCCAGAACTTCTCCCACCCCTCAGCGAGGTCTTTTCCAAATGACTGGGCAAATGCCACGGTGGTTTCAGTACAGCTGCTCTGCCAGTGCCACCTTCACGGGGACATCTGTCAAACAGCACAATGGTCTGGGGGAGGAAGCAACAGGCCCCCCGGTGTCTGCTGAGGATCTGCCCTCCCTGCAGATGGGTGGGACCGAAGGAACGGCCAACTGCACCAGGCTTCATGGCACCTTCCTCTGCTCTGCTAAAACGGGGGGTTACGAGCAGAGAGACAGCCCCAGGCAGGCTGTGTGACGGCTGCTCTTGACAAGCTCCTGGAGGTCTGGTGGAGAAGCGCTCCTGGAGGTTGCTGAACAGACGGTCGCTGCCGGGACAAAAGGCTGATGGCAGCATCCTGCCTGGGATCCCCCACTGTACCTGTTTTGTGGATTACCCACTAGGACTTAGCCCAAACTGCTACTTTGCTCCTTGTATGACTGTTCCCCGAAGTAGTTCCCCTCACATTAGGAACTCAGTCCTCCACTTCTCCATCTTCAAGAAGCTGCAAACCGCATACACTGACCCCCCCCACCCAAGCCATGGCCTGTGGCCCCTGTCCTCTGTGACTGGTGACTGTGGCCATCATTGTCCTTCGCTGAACCTCGTCTGGGTCTGTGGCCCTCCCGGCACTGGGGAGGTCTGAGAAAGCAGGATCTAGGGCCGCAGGAGCAGAGCACCATCCCGGAGCTGCGCTTAGGGAGCAAGGCAAAAGCCTTGCACGCTGTTCCCTGAGACAGCTCCCAAAATGCTCACCAGATTTCTGCCCACGGTCAGGCTGAGCGAGGGTTCATGCAGAGCTCGCCCAAGTCACTGCAGAAGTTCCTGACTGAACCAAGCCAAAACACGTCCCTGGGGCAGACCCCCAGCGAGCGATCTTGCTTTTGCCTTTTAGGCTATAGGAAGCAGAAGAGAGTTTTACCAACTGTATTGGCAGATTTTGACTTCACAAAAAGAACTTTTGAGAAGCTATTTATTCCCTGGCAATGCAGATCAAGTTACAGGAATAAACATAGATCAATTAATTTAGGAACAGCATCTAGCTTTCATTATAAATCATGCCAGAAATCCTTCATATCTTGCAAAGGATGCTGTCTGTCTCTGAACAAATGCCGGGTTTAATGTGCAGTTTGGAGTATGAGTGTGAGAGTGTGTGTATGTGTGTACATATATATTCACTTGTACAGAAACGTTAAATCCTCAAGAGTAAGTATCTTCAGTTGGTGAAAATCAATTTATTTTTTCATACAGGCTAGAATTGAAAATCTTAAGCCTGAAAGTTACTTTCTTGCCAATTTCACTGATAAAAAAGCATATATGTCTTGGCAAGATGCCTTGTAGTGGCTCCTCTAAACTATTCCATTAATTTATTTGGGTGACTGGTCTTGAAGCATTGGTTATTAAAGGTAGCTTCTGAGCTGTGACTCTAAGAATGAATTCAGAGGCGTTCTCAGTGTTGTTGCAATTGCTGCATTCAGAGGGGCTGGTACTCAGCTTTTCATACGTGCATCTCATTTAGCACTAACTCAGGGTTTTATTAAGATGCAGAGGACAGTGGACTTGATTCTGATGTTATTTATCCCGACCAAAACAAGGAGAAGCTCCACTCACATGAATCGGTGGGAGAGGTGTAAGCGGAGACAGGATCCCCCTGGTGTGAACCATGGCTGCACTGATCAGCAGCGTTAAACTACCGCCTCTGCTTATTAGCAATAATCTCCATCATTCCTAACGTTCCGGAGTTCCCGACTCTACAGTTTCTCTGCCAGGAAGAAGTCAGTGTCAGGCCATTTATCTTAATGCTTCAGAGCAACCAAGCCGTTCCTCTTCATCTACCTTTGGCAGCAGAGCAAAGCTGTCATTGCGGGGGACCCGGGGACCCTGCGAGGGTGCAGCGGCACAGGGGGGTCTCTCTGCCTGCCACCAACTCAGATTTCTTTTATGCAGCCCATAAAAGTAAAAGGTGATTCCACAGAGGAGGACTTTGCACCCAGTCGCAGCACAACTAATATCAGTTCAAACCAGTAACTAATCCCAGTAAAGATTTTTTAAGGTAAATTACTTAAGCTGTGAAATTGGAGGTCCAGCAAAACAAAATACACACACACACAAAGTCCACCAAAATAAACACAATTTATGTGCATCCTTTACCGACTATTAAATTACTGCTAAGATGTTTTTGCTTATTTGAGTGGTGTGTTCTCAAGTGAGGTCACCCAAATTCCATAAATAAGCAACTACCTTTGCAGTATGGTGGAAGTATTCTGAGAGGAGGAAAGGGAGGAAGAACAACTTCTCCCCTAACAGGAAAAAATGCCCGGTGGTCGAAGCTTTCCAGAATTAGGTGGGAGCTGGAGCACTGTACACTCCAAACCGTGGTTGCTCCTGCAATTTTTGATTGATGACTGCTCTCACAATGACTGACAATTGCTTCTAAATTGGACTTTTAACAAATAGCCAGGTCTCTCAGACTGCTAGTGCTGTGCTGAGAATTACCGCTGGTAAATTTTCACTTGGACAAGGAGTGTTCTTATCTCTTGTTAGCTAAGTTAAAGAAACTAATAGAAAATAAATTCTCAGTGAGGAGGTGGCAGGTTTTAGACTACAGGGAGAGCCTGAGATGGCCTTGAGCAGAGCCGTGTGCCGAGCTGCCCTCCTGCGCCGGGGGCTTCACCTGCCCTCGCTGAAGGAGCTACCGCAGCCTTATCTTTGGGCAAGATGAGGCCATGGCAGCCAGCGGGGTTTCGCTGCGGGCAGACGGCCCTTCTCTGCCGAGGGGCTCGTCCCTGCCTCGCTGGGTCTCTCTTTCGGCTGTTTCTTCAGGTGCGAGCAAGCAGCGGCACGAGCTCCGGCCTCGTGGTGAGCCCTCGCCGAGACGTGCTCCAGCCAGAGGGTGCTCGTCCCGCCGTGGGTGCCCCCCACCCAGCACACCCGGAGGGGGCTTGCAGCAGCGCAGCCGGAGCAGGGAAAGCCGGGCTCCTCCTGGCATTTCAAAACACAATTAAGCCAGCTGGTCAGAAGTGGTGATTTAAGAAAAGAAGAGAAAAGTGTTTTTTCTCTGCCAGGGAGCCCTGTCTCATGTAATTTAAGTTGCCTGAAGAGCTACAATGCCTCATGCAACTCCTATTAGCTTCACTAAATGCAGCCTATTGATTTTTTGCCAGTTTATTTTGCTCTATGCTTTAAACTGGGAGAACATTGATGTTGTTTAAGAGCTCTGTGTCAACACCCAAGGAGCATTAAATGTAGGAAGAGAAGGAGAGAAAGGGAGAGCCAGTGAACCCAGAGGCCTCTGATATGAACTATATAAATGTTAAACAAGTCGTTATCAGCAAGCCGAGCATGCTATTCATTTCAATTACCCATTGTAATGCACAGATATTTAATAATCCTTTTGGAGGCTACATTTCTTGCTGCTCTTTGAGGTTTGATAGATGCCACAAATCTACCTTACAGGCACTGGCCCAGATTTTCAAGTGAGGGAGATCATCCTGCCTCTTGAATGGAGTTTGCTCCGGCACATCCACTACGGCACGTTCATCAAGTGGATTATAACAAGCGTGAGCTTCAACTGAGAAGAAATGAGTCTGTGGTTATTTCAGTCAGGAGAATGAGCCCACAGGGTTAAAGACAGAGGAACAGCCCTTGTCACTGTGCTATACCAACCAACTTCGTGGTGTTAAGCCACACACCAACTTTTGTTAAACATGCTGAATAAAGGCAGTGGACAGGCAAAGAATCTGAAATATAAAGCATTAGGAGGGACCTTTTTTCTTAGCTAATTTACCCTTATTCATAGTGTTTTTATGAGAAGTACCTGTGCTGGCATGTTTTGGGTGACATTTTAAAAATAGGGGGAGATGTGGTAGCAGCAGTTGGGATGGGCTGGGGCTCCATCTCCTGCTTTCTTACGGAAGGACAGAGACCTGAAACGGAGATAAACAACAGCTAAACCAGAAAGTGCAGCTTCTGCCGCAGCGACGCCTCGTGCAGCTGCAGGTGAGCAGTTACCCTTATTCAAGGCAAAGCACAAAGACTTATCAGCCCCTCCAACTTATCAGCCAGCTCCAGGCTCTTGCTAAGTAGTGCTGTGGAGGAGGAGGTTTTGGCTGACTAAGCTGCCTCTTATAAAGTAAGACGGCAAAAAGAGATCTAGGAAAAACAAGAAATTAGGCAGAAAAGAAGAATGGCAGGCAGCAGCATGAACATAAGCCTCAATATCCAAGTGCTTCTCCAGAGCTCCGTTGGATGTATAGCCCTGGGTTGATGAGAGCTACATTCACCCATGGGAATACAGTGACCAACGAAGGGGGTACTTGAAGAGAAAGCTCATGTGCCTTTCCTGGGGAGTCTTCCTAGACTAAAGCTGGTTATGTCTATTGTGACAACCTATGTAGAGACAATTCAGAAGGTGGTCGTACATAAATGGTATATGTCAAATGTTATGGCAAGACATAAAATAACCATATTTCCTCTCACCCAACACATTTTCTAGAAGAAGAAAAAGACGTTCACATGAATAGTAAGCTAGAAAACATTCCTCCTTTTTTAACAGAATGCCTGCTGATAGTGAAAGAATATCCATGTTTATTTTTAGCCGTAAGAAAATCTTCTTGAATATTTCTATGCCTCTGTTTATACGGATACGTTGAATTTTTTTGGCAGTTGCACATATCTCAGAGGAGACATGTTTCCTTGTGATGCTTGAGGAAAGACAAAAATATAATAGAGTGTGTGCAAAAGAGAAAAACATGCCCTCTGAAATGTTCTCTTGTCTTCTCTCATTGTGCAGAAACATTACAGGATAAACAAAATTCTGGTTCGGAAACTAATACACTTAAACAGATATACCGATAGCCTGTCACACTAGCAAGTTCTGCAGGGCATCAAGGCAGGGTCTCGCTGTACCTTACTGAAGTGAATGAGCAGTCCAGTTCCACCCACAGGACAAGGAGCAGTAACTCTGCCGAGTGTCTGCACGATGTGTGCTGGAACCTTTGTCTCTTCTTATGGCGACGTGAAGCCAAACAATGCTGGGTATTTAAGACAAGGTCAAATTGGTCATAGTTCCATTATGTGATCTGTTTTCAAACTGGTATTATCATTTACTGTAAAGACACGAGGTTTCAGCAAAAAGGCAACTAATTCTTATTTTGGGGGTATCGTTCTTCCAGAAATCCAAAATTTCCACGTTTGAAAAAATGTGGGCTTTCATGAGCAGCAAACCCACAGCACTTGTTAAAAACAATGAGGAAGGAATCCAGCGAACCCTCACAGCCGATTATGCCCTGCTGATGGAGTCAACCACCATCGAGTACATCACCCAGAGGAACTGCAACCTGACTCAGATCGGGGGGCTCATCGATTCCAAAGGCTACGGGATTGGGACTCCCATGGGTAAGCGACAGCGGTGGGGTTTCTGTAGGCAGCCCTGGAGGGGGGCTAGTTACCACAAGTACAACAGATGGGATTAAGACAGTCCACTCCCACAAGAGAATTTCCAAATACCAAATCTTACACTGTCTGCCTGTTGCAGAGCAGTCTGAACAGCCCTGCTTCGCTCAGACACATTCCCTACTTTGTGTGACTTTTGTCCTACTTTCCCTCTGTGTGTAACGGTGTTCCCCCTCCCCAGGGTCACCGTACAGGGACAAGATCACCATTGCCATCCTCCAGCTCCAGGAGGAGGACAAGCTCCACGTAATGAAGGAGAAGTGGTGGCGAGGGAATGGCTGCCCTGAGGATGAGAACAAGGAGGCCAGTGCTCTGGGCATCCAAAACATCGGTGGGATTTTCATCGTTTTGGCAGCAGGCTTGGTGCTGTCCGTCTTCGTGGCCATGGTGGAGTTCATCTACAAGCTGCGCAAAACGGCGGAGCGTGAGCAGGTACTGATTTCCTCAGTCTCCCTGCACCACCACTAGCCCAGCCATTAAGGATTTTACCCGCTGACCCCAGAGACAGGCAGGGGGACGGGCAGAGGGATTCAGCCCTGCCCCTGCTGCCTGGAGGTCCAAGTGCCCGCAGCCCAAGGACTGAAATGCAGCACCCTCGAAATGCCCTTTCCTAAGGCTTATTGCTTGTGTCCCGCTCGACAGCCTCAAGTCAGGGGGTAAATCATGTCTGCTCTGAGCAGGGTCATCTGCTGCTGCATTAACTAGACTAGCAAACATTGGTAGGGTAATTTTGAGCAAGCCGACACATAAGTCAGAAAAACACGGACATAGGTCCCCGGGAAGGGACCTTTCTGAGCTGTTACATCCGCTCACCACCATCACATGCAATCGTGTTGCATATTCCAGGCGTAACGCATGAAGTCTCCATCTTCTCCCCACTCCTGTTCAAAAGGGCCTCAAGAAACTTGTCAGGGTCTACCAGGAAGGCTCATACTATTCTATCAATTTTCACAACACATACAAACGGCCCATCCCACCCACAGTGGCTGATTAGTGCTCATGAGACAAGAGGACTGCTTTGATGTTTTTCCCTCTTCCTTGTGTGTCATGGTACAGTAAGTGGAAAATGCCTTTGCATGCATGACCAGAAATCAAAGCAAGCTGCCCATGTGATGGACTAGGTAGATGAAGGAAAACTGCCCACTAGCAAGGCCAGCAGGATTCGATAGCCCTCTGTTTCCCAGCACATAAATCTACCAGACCCCCAGCAGGGATCACACAAAGCACCGGCACTCCAACAGCCGCCTGTAGCTCTGCCTTCTTGCAGGATTTAGTGTGTCAAAGGTACAATTCTTGCCAAAGGAGAGAGGGGTCAACCAGACGCCTGTGCATCACTGAAGTCACACTAAGTACAGCTGATACCTTAAATGCAGCCTAAACCTCCTGCTTGCCCTCGGCAGAGCCTAGTTTCAGCATCCTCCTGCTCACGGAGAGGTTAGCAGAACATTTTGCCAGGAGTAACGGTGCTTTTTGTCCCTGCTCTCCCCAGCGCTCCTTCTGCAGCGCCATGGCCGATGAGATCCGGCTATCGCTCACCTGCCAGCGACGGGTCAAACACAAGCCCCAGCCACCCGTCATGGTGAAGACGGATGCTGTGATCAACATGCACACGTTCAACGACCGACGGCTGCCAGGGAAGGACAACATGACCTGCAACACTGGATTGACACCTGTGTTTCCCTAGGGAACGGGAATGGGGGGGCGGGAGGGAAGGAATTGCAGCAGACAAGCCTGGATGCACTCTTAACTAGGGAAG
>VYXH01003906.1:252549-297909 GCA_013397275.1 Burhinus bistriatus | reverse complement strand
AAAAAAAAAAAAGCCTGGTTTGGTTCATTTCAAGAACAAGGCCTTTACAACACAGATGCATCGATCACCGGCATAGAAGCGAGAACTTCAAAGCACAGACTGTAACATGGGTCTTGGGGCTTTTCTGTTTTGGTTTTGTTATTTTTCGTTCCTTTTTTTTTAATGCTTAGATCCTACAGGCCTCATGGAGTCCAAACACACCACCATCCAGGAGTCTGATGTTTACATACTGAAAACACACAGAGGCGAAACAGAATTGAGCCAAACTGACCCTCAGTGGGTAAGGAGAAGCCCCCGAGCACGGCTTCTTTAGCATGGCAATAAAAAGAAACACTTTGTCAGGTGCAGCGTGAGCAAGCATCTATTCCACACTGACATACACAGCACATTTAGGATACGTTGTCCGGGAAAGGGAAAGGTATCTGTGAAGCACCGTGATGGTCAAGGCTGTGCCTTCTCTCAAAGCAGCTCACGGTGGCCCTTTACCTCACGGCTGTGCTGGCCGAGGCCATCCGCAGCTGGAAGCCCACGTGGGGGTGTGGAGCGAGAAGGCGACACACACATTCATCAGGAGATCCAAGACAGCTGACTGTGAAGGGGCGAGTACGCCTGAATGGAGCCGAACTGCTGGCCAGGGATGGGACATGGGACAGTGCAGTGTGCGCAGGAGCTACTGCCATCTCCGAGGGACACCACCCACACGCCCCGTGGCAAACTCCAGCCGGTGCGCCCAGGGTGACACCATGATCTCCAGGTCCTCAGCTCCTTCACTCTTTCCACAAAGCTCAGTCTCTCCTGCAAAGAAGTGCAGAAAGCAGCCGAGTCCACAGGCTTCAGCAGCGACAGGAGCAGAGCTGTTTCCAAGAGTCAAACAAATTTCCATGAAATTCCGCAGTGCTGAACTGCAGCTCTGCTGCGTCCGCACTCAGCCCAGGAGAGGACTGTATGTCTGGTTTAGGACTAAATGCTCTCCATGGCATCAGAGACCTGAAAGACGAAGTCTCAGCCTGCGGGGCCAGGGCTGGCCTGGGACAAGCAGCACTGTGTGAGCCAAGCCCGACACCCCTCTTGCTCTGCCCGGTGAACCACAGCCCCTCGGGCAGCATCTCTACGTGATTAAAACAAACACAGACTAAAATGTTTTTAAGAAATCTTCCATGAACTGTGTTCTTATTTTCAGGTTGCTTAACCCAGAAGCCTGGTCCTGCAGATGAATTTAGCCAGAATTACCAAAGACCCCTCTGCTGACCTAAAGTAACGCTCAAGTAACGTCACTCAGCTCCATCCCTCCATGAGGAACCACACGGGTGGCCAGTGGGACGCTCTGCGGATTAATTTGCAAAATGAAACAAACAGAAATGGCTCTGCCCACTGTAACCCAGAACATGACGAGGAGAGTATTGCAAAGGTGCTTAAAAGCTCTGATTTAAACACTGGTGTTGAAGAAAAGAGCAACCTCCTTCCCTCGCACACGTAAGGGTGACAGTGACCTGCTGCAGATCATGCTGCTGCACCCAAATCCTGGTTTGGAGGGCAGGCAGGGCACTGCAGCGATGGAGCAGCCGGTGCTCGAGCTCTGCATCCCAAAACTTCGCCCTCCGTGTCATGAGTGTAGCGAGGTGCCATGGCCACCGCAGGAACCAGCAGCAGAACTGACCCAGTTTGCCCTCCCCTAGCTGCAAGGCCTTTCTGGAAAGTTTATCCTCCCCCAAAGGAACAAACCTGTTTGTAGCTGACTTCAGGTTTGTTTTTTTCCACCTGTTTCTTTCTGAGGCTCGGTTGGGAAGGCTATCTTTGGAGCTGATCAGAATTAGCAAATTAGCTCAAGGGTAGATAGCTGTTCCCCCCTCCCATCACAGAACATAATTTGTCCTTATTTTTTTTCTTTCCATGATGTAAAGAAGCAACATAGTGACCCGAAACAAAAAAAAGGTAATTTGTCATAAGTAAAGATATGCAAAGAATTTACATTCATTTTCACCTTTTCATAGAAACCACGAAAAATTAGGGGTGAAAGCTGCCAACTCAATGGGCTTCATATTCTTAATAGTTTGCTGACCAAACACCTACTACAGCAGGGGACAGATCAGAAGTATGAGTCTGCTTCCCAAAGCTAATGACATTCTGTATTTCTTTGCAAACCCTTAGGCTTGACAGAGTAGTAGATTTTGTTTACTTTGCAGATTTCTAAGCTCTTAGAAAGAGATTTTTACAATTAAGGCAGAGATAAAAACAAAGCCTGAAACTGGCTTTAAATATCCAGAGAGTAATATACCACAGAAAAGAGCATTCATTTTTCTTTTTGACAGATTTTTTAAATAAATAAATACTACTAATACCATAAACCCCATTTATTCATCTCTGACACCAGTTTGATTTGATTTTACTCACAAACATCCCAGAGTGACAGGTGAGCATCTAGAATTACTGGTGCTATCTGCCAGCAAGACCAAACCCTGCAGATTAACCGTTTCCCTTCCCTCTCTACGCTGCCCAACAACCAGCCATGAAATAGCAGCTGACTTCACGCATCTACATTACGGTTCTATGTTTAAATCCTGATCATTAAAACATTTGACATTTAACAACAAGGAAATGTTCTGCACTGCTCAAAGCAACGCAGGAGCTGGGGGAGCCCAGCCCAGGGGGCCGCTGCCTCCCCCCTTCCCGCGAGCCCCTGCTCACTGCGAACTGGGGGGAGGCGAGGTGGTCCCAGACCTCAGCCTTCCTGCTGCAACCCTGGGGCAGCTCCACTTGCAAGGAGGGTTAATTCAGCCTGTTGCTGCACTGCTTGGCAGAGACTGGAGTCTCTCCTGTTATCCCCACGTACCCTGTGTGCTCCTTGCCTTCGTCCCGGGGAGCGCGGGAGCCTGTAAGCCATGCAGTGTTCAGCTGCAGAGGAGGAGCAACAAGCCTGACGCTTGGCAGCGATGTGTTGGGAGACTTCAGAAGGGGCAGCCCAGACAACAAAGCCTGAAAGCCTTCTGTGAGCTATTTTGGGACCTGTTTGTGACTATCAGCGACTCACGTCTTAGAAATCATCCGACTTCCAACTTTGTTTAAATCAGTTCCTTTCTTCGCTTGGTGGGCAGAGGGACTGAAAAAGTGAGGAGGCAATAAACCAGGTTTGGGCTATTAAACTGCATCTAAACTGTTGTCACCTCAGTTCACTGTCCCTTTACCACTTGCTTTTTCCTTCCAGCTCTCCTGTGAGACAGAGCAGGGGCACAGCGGTAGCTTTCTTTGGGGTTGCTTTTCTGTTTGGAGTTAACCAGCAGCGCGTGTTGGGTACGATGTCAAGAGGACAGATCCACAAAGAGACGGAATATGCAAAGGAGAACCAGCTCCAGCTCCGGGCACCCACTGCTCTCCCCTCGGTGGGTGCTTCTGCGGAGCGGGATTCGGCCAGGCGCCAGCACGGGTGGTCTCTGGGAAGGTTGCCGCAAAGGGACCCCGCAGATCCTGGCAGCTGTCCCCCAGCGCTCACTAGCCTCAGCACATGCGCCCAAACCGTGTGGAGACCCTGCGCCCCAGCACCCAGCGACCATGGGTGCGACGGCATCACCGGGGCTGCTCGTGGCTGGCCAGGCAGGAGTGTTCCTGGGCATCGGTGTCGCAAGCCCTCTGCTCTCTGTACCTTATTTTGACATGTTTCTCAAAAAAAAGACAAAAAGAAGAAAAAGAAAAAAAACATAAGAGTGGAAAAAAAGGAAAAAAAATGGTCTCCGTGACATTCAGGGGATTTTCCTTTGTGGACATGCAGAATTTCTATGAATATAGTTTTTTGTAAACATTTTGTAACAATTTTGGTTTCATAGTAACTGTGTTACTTGCTGATCATTCTAGGCTGATGTAAATAAAATTTCCAAAAAAAAAAAAAAGAAAAAATTCTGATTATTTTCCTTTTTAAGACACTGTGATATATCAAAGTGCACAGTTTGCTGTATGAAGTAATATGGTTTTAAATTTTAAATAAAAATAATTTCTAGAAAATAATGACGCTTATGCCTATTTATACTGAACAACTCCCTTCTTCCTTGTTGAAATTTTATACCTAAGAACAAGCTGTTGAATGACATCCCCCGTCTCTCCTGATAAACAGCCATAAAAAGCCAGTGATAAAAAAGCCAATTCACAACTAATCCTGAACATCTCGGGAGAAGAGCTGCTAGTGCTGCTCGCTAGAGGGGATCTGTGCGTGTTGAGGAGCAGTGAGGATGGGCTTGGCCACAACCCACGGGGAGGAAGGAAAGATCCCCGTCTGCTTCACCTTCGGTCAGAGGGGGTAAGACAGAACACGAGGCTCGGATGGCGTAACTCTCACTGTGCTCGCATACCTATGGAAAGTTTGGTATCAGACAAATAATTAAGTCCAGGTACTCCACGAAGAGCCATCTGCAGGACACTCCCCCAGTGTGGTTCGTCCAGAGGCTCCGTGTGCTTTTCATTATGGACCCGTGCCTGAGCCCCAGACCCTCTGACAAGACCGCAGGTCCCCAGTGGGCTTCAAGCTTCATAAAAGCTCTGTTTACCTGCTTTCCCTTTTGATAGAAGTCAAAAAATCTTATTAGCCTGATAAAAGCTGAAAGCACCCTAAAGGCCAATGTTTATTAGTCTGAAATCTTTATGACTCTGCTTTATTATATTGAGGCAGAGAAAAAATGTCTGTGGTTTCCAGGATGGGAAGGATGAGAGCGATCTGAGCTGTGCTATTCGAGGCTAGGATAAAACAAACTCTACAGGCAGGGGCACAGCCCTGGGCTCCTGCAGCGTGGCGAGCCTTGCTCCCCAAAGCTCTCCTCTCCTTCACCGCAAGAGACGAGCATTGTCCTGGCAATGTGTTGGGGGCGGAAGGGTGACACTTTAGGCACTGTGCTTCTCCATGTATTAAACAACCCCCAGAAGTTGCCATTTCCTGTACGCTGAGATTTAAAAGACAATTCCTTCCCATTTTAACTATTTTTAAGGGTCACCCTCATAAATCTTTCTCACCTCTATTCACTCAGGCCCCCTGAAAAACTGCAGCTTTGACACTCCTGCCAAAGAGGGACTTTCAGAGCAGAGCCAAGTCTCACTTTTATGTTCTGAACCCTGATCCATATGCAGAGAGCACGTCAAAAAGAAGAAGGGGAAAAAAGGTAAAAGCAACCGGTGCCTTTGCAAAGCTTCTTCTACATTGCTTAGTATGTGAGAATGAAATCTTCTGGGAATGAAATCTCTTCCCATATGCCGAGGGTGGCAGCAAGGGAATGGCTGCTCCCATCTGCCGAGGAAAGCATGGGGCAGGACAGGGCAGCAGTGGCTGACCCTGCGCGGCAAACCTCCATCTGCGCTAGAAACACGAGGAATTGTCAACATAAATCGTTATCAGCAATAACGCAAGGCAGCAATTAACCTTGTCAGTCAATGGATCACCCTTTACTGACTGTGGACCCACCACCTCAAAGCTGCCAATCATGCTACAAATGAATAATTAATCAGACAATAGATTTCACTCATGAAAAAGGAGATCGGTTCCCTTTGAGCACCAATTAGTCCCTCTGGGCAAAAGAGGGAGAAAACTGGGAAATGGTGAGAGAGGCATCTCTGCCCAACCTCCCACCTCCCTGTTCCATCCAGGCACCTTTAGACATTTTAGATTTTCAGCTCAGCAGAGAACAATTTTTAACCTGCATTTTTTTCAGCAAAATCCCATTTTAAAGCGGTAATTGTACATCTGTGAGCAGGTGTTTTCCTGACCCTGGATGTCAGAGCTCTGACGCGTCCCTGTGCCTGCTCGCGGGCAAGGACAGCCAACAAGAACGCCACGTCTCCTTCCTTGCACTCTTCTTGCTCTCTACCTGACAACTACGAACACCAACTCTTTCCTCCTCCCTCAAACCAAACCAAACTTTTGTCACTCGGGAAGGACTCAGGCAAGTTTGGACCTAAATGTTTTCATAAGCAAAATACACCTGATTTCCTTAATGAAAATTTGGGGATGGAACACAGAGAATGAGGGCAGCAGGAAATCCAGCTTCTCCTCTAATGCACTACGTGGTGGGTTTAACAGACCAAGAAATGGTCGTTATATGTCAGAAGAACCGGGTACACATTGTTAACATACAGGCCCATAACAACCATGGAAACAGGGAGTTGTAACTACATAAAATAACTTTCCACTTGAAAAAGCCCTTGCCTTTCAGCATCAAGAGCCTTTCAAGATCTTGATGCGATTTTCAGAAGTGGCATTATCACCATCCTGAGCGAGCTTGCTGAGCGTGCCAGGCGTGAGCACAGCTCGTGCTACCTCCATCTCTTGTTCCACAGATGAGAAACTGAAGTGACTTGCACCACAGGGGAAGTCGTCGGCTGAGCTACAGAGCCTCCTCCAGAGACCCCTCCATTATCCCTCCGCAAGAGGAACGAAGTGGGAACAGGGCAGGCTGGGCCCTGCAGAACCAGAGGGTAATGTCAACAAGAGGTGAGACCCAGCAGAAAAGCGAGCTCGCCAGCTCACAGCCAAGCAGCCAGCACAAAACGAAACCTACCCTGAGCCTTTGCTGGACACCCAGCCTGAATCCAAATTTGCCTGTGACACCTGGAGGAACTTGGAAGGATATTTTCCTTCAAGAATTTCTGTACAACTTCTATATCTGCTATTTTCAGCCAGGAACTGAAATATCAAACTAGCCATGGAGCCAGTGTTGTATGTTAATGTTCTGCTTTTAACTAGAAAAATCTGGGATTCTGGCTTGGAAAGCTATGGGTCTTGCAGGAGCTCAGATAAACAGAGGAAAAGAAACACAGCAGAAGACACCAGAAAACTGAAAGACATGTCCTACCCAGAGGGGCAAGGAAGGGGAGGAGAGCAGGAGTCTGGCTCTGTCAGCAGAAGGGTGGGCTGAGGGTCACGGCAGCCCCAGGACAGCACCGGGGATGCCCCGGGGATGCAACTGCTCTCCCAGCTGGGCCTGGCGAGAGGGACAGGCTCTGTGCCCGCTCTTCACCCCCCAGCAGAAGCTGCTCTTCTGCCAGATGTTCATAGCATCAGCAGCTATGGACATACGGCTTTGGCTTTGTTCTGCATTTCCAGACACTAAACCTATTTAAAAAATAAAAAAGCACATCCCCCAGCCCCAACCTAAGAACAACTGTCCTAAGGCTGCTCTTGCCTGGCGCACCCCCCATGGTGCCTGAGAACTCGTGTTCACAGGGAGACAGGGAGCACACAAGGATGGTCTTTACAACACGAGAGAGCACCAAGGATGGGTCAGGAGCAGAATCAGGCCCCGCTGGCAGAGCCAGCGAGCAGGAGCAGCTCAGCTGGAGGCGTCAGTGCATGGGGATATTGTCAGGGCTGAAAGTGCCGAGCAATTTGTCGGGGCAGACAGGGTGCCGACACCTTTTATTTTAAGTAGGATCAATGGTGCTATTCAGTACACTCCGAACAGCGAGTGAAAGCATGATCTGAGTAAACAAGAACTCTTTTGGCAGCACTGAAGTAACATATGGGCTCTGTATATAATGTGCCTTGAAATGGTTTTTGTAGATTAGCAAACTGACTGTGATACAGCTAATACTTCACAACCCCAAAGATACTCTGCATCGGCTGAAAGGAGGACCGGGTCTGGAGTGGCTTCTTTTTGTGGGCATTAGAGGGAAGCAGGCGGAACCAGAACATGATCTGCAGCAGAAGGGAAAGGGGGATCATTACATGGAGAAAGGATTCACGGGGCAGAGTACAGGGTTAGATGAATCGTTGCAGAGAAGACTGAAAGTGTGCTGCAGAAAGATTTCAGGCACAGACCATCCCATCCCTTTAGGACTTTTTACCCTTCAGCACTAGTTAGCTTATTTTCATCCTCCCCTGCTGCCCAGAATTTCTTTCCATTTTCTACATGCATGCTGTTTACTCACATTATGGCTTTTTCTCCATTAATGTGTTTATCTTTCTCCCTATGCTTTGTTGGACACACCGTTCACTGCTTCTTTATAGCAAAGTGTCTGCTACACTTTTGACAGTGAATTTTGCTCAGGGAAGTTTAGGCTGCTGCTTACGCTGTTGTTATTGTGGGTATCATTAACCATGGAGATTTGCACCATTTTTACAGTCGGTGGCAGCCCCCTGCGCTCCTCAGTGCTGGGCAGCAGAGGGGCTGTGGGTGCCGGGGGCAACCAGCCCGCAGGGATATCCCCACGGCTCGCTCTCCCGCAGCGAGAGCCCGCAGGGGCTGGGGAGCAGGATCGGGGCACTCGCCCCTCTGGGACCGCAGCAAGCAGCAAACCCACGGGAGAGCCCCGCTGCTCCCAGCTGCCTCCAAAAATTCAAGTGGGACAGCACAAGGAATCGCAGTCCCCCAGCGCTCGGTGCCTGCCGCACACAGACCTGCCCGGGCCCTGCTCCCTCCTGCTCTTGCTCAGAGCTGCAATAAATGGAGTTCCCCCACCCAGTGATGGCCAGGCCGGCATCTGGGATCCCGCTGCCTGCAGCCCATGCCATCCCACCCGTGGGGGTTAGCTGCCTGGGAAGACTCGTCTGTCCTCTCTCAGGACCTGAAACAGGCATCCCCTGAGCCAGCAAAGCATTTCAGCAAAGGAGAAAAGTTTTGGTTTGGAGAAGACTTCAAGTAGTGGAAAGGGAATGGGCTTTCTTCCCAGTATTTCAGCAATATTGCTCTCCAGTTTTGCGGCCTAGCTAACACTGCTCTGAGAGACATAATTAAAGTGTTTAAGAAGCATCTGTCATTATTAAAACAAAGTTGCTTTGCAATTTTACTATTTTGCTGCAGTTTCATTATCTTATGTAAATGAGCTGTCTATTCCTTCTGCAGCGTGGGCTGCAGAGGGATGGAAGCCCCAGTGAGAAAATTTATTACCAGCCTCTCACTCTTGAGATTATCAATTGCAAAAGAAGGAGCATAAATACATCTTCTTTAGCTGCTTATGCCACATTAACGAATATGCTCCAAGCTAATGGTTTTGCCACTCTTGTCTGCTCAGACAGGAGCAGAGCGTGGTGGGGGAGGACTCCTCCAGTTCACAGCAGCATTAGAGAGGTTTGAGCAGCTCAGTGTTAAGCAGCAGGTTGTTACTACAATGCTAATCCCAATCTATCCTGCAGATGATCACACAGCTACAATAGATAATACTATGGGAATAGTTTGTCTCTTAGGATGAATTCTAGTCCTCTTGATGCACTGCAACATAGTGACACCCCAAAGCCCTGTTCGCATTTCTAGTCGTATAGCTTGTTCATGCATACACGTCTAAAATGCCATGTTGCCTTGCTGCCCTGGGGTTCCCATGGCACAAACCACTTTGTCTCTAACCCCAAACCTCCTTGAAGGCTCTGAGCCTGCCAGGATCAGCTGTCCCTGGCTGCTCCTTGATGGAGAGAGACTCCCAAGCACACGGAGCGAGCCCGTGGGGAGCCCCTGTGGCTGGACCGCCAGGGCAAGGGGCCATGGCCACCAGAGAGGCCCTGCCCAGGCTCCTGGATGCAAATTCAGCGTGTGCAGAGCTGGCAGGGCTGAACGGCACCAGCCCGGCCACATCGGACACCTGAGCACGAGGGACCATCACCCACATTTCTTCTGGGCTGAACAGCCTTGGGGAAACTGGAAAAATTGAATGTAGCTGCTGTATTTTCTTCCTCCGCACAGAGCTACACCAGAGCACAAATGATCTACATTACACATCCTTAACCATTAACAGGGCAGGATTTGGCTCAGATACGATACGGCTTAGCTGTCATCTACACTCGTACTTACAAACTACGGCCGCTTCTTGTCGTCTGTGTCCCCAGCCTCACCCTGAGGAACCAGGTGGAGGAACAACCATTAAGGTGCTTTGCAAACCATTACAGGTGCTGGCAGCGTCTGACTTGAGTAATCACCAAAGAACATTAGAAAAGCTGCAATTAGCTAAGCCACAGACATTCAGGCTGAACGCCGTAACGCGGTTTGACAGGCTGCCAATGCACAGGCTTACCGGGGATGCCAGGGTGCCCTGCTCCCCCGCACCCACTAGTGCTGCGGGTTGTCTCCGTGCGCCAGAGATCCCCAGCAAAGGCGGAGCTACATTTTCTTTAGAGCATTTCTAGCCGACAGAAATGGCGGCTAATACTGTGCGATCCAAACCTGGCAGCCAGCAAGCAAACATCCATCAGAAGTGGGTAATTGATACTATCTAGGGCCAGTTTATTCCAATCAATACAGCACTCTGTACATCGGTATTCACCACAGCCCTCTTCTGTTCCAGAGGGTTAGAAAATGTTATTATCCAGACAAACCCCTAATTCCAACAAATTCGATTACCCAGGCAAATGAAAATAACACAAACAAAACCGTCTGAGATTCTGACGGCTGAATCGCATGTTGGTGGTTTTATTTATTTATTTCTAGCAGGATTTACAGTGCACACCAAGAGCACGTTGGGTTTAAAAGCAGTTTGGAAAGAGCAGCCCTCTGGCATCTGCTTAAGCAAACACAAACCCACAATTATCTTAAAGACTGCACTCCAAACGGCTTCTCCGAGGACCTGGCCCTTCCAGACTAATTGAGGGAGGCTTTTTCTCTCCCTCTCACCTCTTTTAGCCTTGTCTGGAGAAGGCATGCCTGTTTGGTGAGGTCTGAGTGCTCCAACTTGGACCTAAAGGACTATTTAAGTGACCATGAATGTTAAATATGAGATTTGGAAGCCTTTTGAATTTATTCTTACTCCCTTTAGACTTTTTTGCAGTGGATGTTGATAGCTAGAAAGGTCTGGTAAACAAATGAACTATCCCAAATGTTTTCTAGCACAGTGCAATTTAGGTGGATGCTGCAGAATGGTCCCAGAAAGTAAAGCTGGAATTTTTATTCCCCTCAGAATCGAGGTCTGATGAGAGAGTCTGGACTAACTCACTGATGAACACATGCCAGGTGACCTCTGTATGCAAGGGCAAGAACTGAAATTTCAATTTTCACACCCAAGAAAGCTGTCATGGCACTCCTTTTAAATGAGCTACCAAGCAAGGATGATTGATGAAGTAAACAACAAAGCTGGGTAGAAAGGGCAATGTTATTGTTTTTCATGGGGGGGCGAATCATTTTCATTACAAAGCCTCCAATGAAAATGTAGAAACAATCTAAAATCATCTAGATTTTCTCAAAACATTGTGGTGAGCAAAATGCTACTTTCCCTGCCAGGGCTGCAGAGACCCACTGAACAACAGCGCGGCCTCTCCACGCAGTCCCTGGGCTGGCAGCGGGTGCGATGGGCAGACCCCCACCCCAAAAAAGACAAAAATTTTGCATGAAGCCTCTGCAGCCATTCAGAAGTATTTCTGCCAGGCTAACGATGTCTCGGCACGTGCCCCTTGCAGAAGCCAGGACCTTGGCTGTCGGCTGCTGCAACGGCTCTCCCTGCACTGGCCCTTTTGCCCTCCCCAGGCTCCACGTCTGCGCTGTTGCAATCCAAACCCTAGGTGCTCCTTCCTTTAAGCAAGATCATTTGGAAACACTTTGATTCTGTGTTTTACACTGGAATATGTAAAAGTCTCTCCTAGGCTGGTGGCAGGCCTAAGGCAGCACTCTAATTAGGCCATCAATAACCCAGAGCAGCTGCTCAGAAAGAATTCAGCTGTTCAAAGATGGAAAAGTCCATTAGGTTTATTGCATGAAATGTTGGACGTGGTTTAGACAGAGGATCACTGCCAAATTATATAAACTACCAAAAATCTGCCAAATGAAGGAAGTGGAGGCAGGACAGGGCATTTTTAAACTGTCATTACCCCTGGAGGGAAGGGAAGATCCATTTATCTAGTGTTGCTATCAAGAAGCAACAAGTACGATGACATTTGCAGAGTCAGTGCTGTTATTCCATGGCTGGTTTAGAAGAACAGAGCTTTCGGGGCAGAAGGGCTGGACTAAAAGACTTCTTAAAAGGTTTTTTTTCCTTGCAAGCAGACAGCAAGTTAAGGTCATAAAATGCTAAAGAAAATAACGTGTATATCCTCTATTTACTAACAACAAGAAGACCTCAGAACTCAGCTTTGTTTCAGAAGCTGCAAAAATCTAACTGTACCATCAATGCTGGATGTCAGGACACAGAAGAGGCTTTTACTCATCAGATTCCCAGCACCAGCAGTTCCTCCTCAGCCATAGCACAGATGTGCACAAGCAGGCAAAAAACTCCGGTTAGCTTTATTTTATCCAAACTTTTCAGAGTGTAAAAGAGATTCTGCTTGGAATGAGCTACACAGATGAGCAGAGACACCTCCAGGCAAAGATGTACAATTAGCAGTAACAAACAGCGAAGTCTACAACTGCCGGCTAACGTGATAGAGCTGCAGGCTGCGAGGGCGCTGACCCAGTTCTCAGCGTGGAAAAAGCCAGGGTGGTCTCAGGGACCTTAAAAACTCCTTCAGTGCAACGTGGTGGAGTAGCCACCACCTGCCAGCCCCCCCGCACGCCGTACGCTGGTGCAGGTTGTGGTGGCAGCTTCACGCTCACGGGAAAGCCACTCGGGAGCACGCAGAAGCACGCACGTGCACGCAGGCAACGCAACGTCACCCCAGCTGGGCAGAGAGACCACGGAGACCAGCCTCACAGGGACCATGACTCTAGAAGTGTTCAGAGAAAAATCTAGAAATTAAAACGGAATTATTTTCCATATGACATGAAAATAAACGGTGTAATACAGGACTAGAAAGAAACCCCATATAGTTATCAAGTATCCCAGGGATATAAGCTAATTACTACGTATTTCAGTAACTGTGGGGTTTGAAACGTGACAATATAACAAGCCACACAAAAGGCTTAAGTGTTCTCAAGTTGTTGAGGAGGGGAAGAAAGTTGTACTTCATCTGCTCATAAACATGATAAACCATACACAGGATTAATTAGCAGCAATTACCAATTAGCGAGTTTCTCTGTTAATGCTTCAGGAAAGGAACCCGTGCATTTAAAGGATCTCAGACCACAGCTGTGTCGGAGTGGCACACAGCCCAAACCGCTATCCCAAGAATAATTTCTATGATCTGCATCAAAGCCTCAGTCCTTCAGAAGACCAGGGAATGGGAGACATTTTCATAGATATTCCAGTAAACAAAGAACAAGTGGAAAACTCAGCAGGCAAGTTGCTGCCCCTTCTCAAGCTGGAAGGTAAAGCCCCGCGGGGAGGTGGCCGGCGGCTGCGGGGAGCACACAGACACAGCCCTGACCCGCAGCAGGCACCCAGCACGTGCTGGACCAGCCCAGCTGGACCGTGTCTGCTCACACATTCGGGCTCCCCGACCTCACCCAGGCACAGACACAGATCCTAGAGACCGCCGGCCCTTTGAATTCACCTGCTGGAGAAAGCGGCTTGCAGTGAAGTCGCAAGAGCACCTCAGGGGCAAGGAGCAAAGGCGGCAGTCAGGGAGGTGAGGAGGATCTGGGGCGCATCATCCGGCTGCTTCTCTGCGAACAGCCAGCTCTGCGGGGACTGACTGGATGGCAGGAAGGAGCAGAGAGGTGCAGCAGGGATCTGAAGGCACTGTATCGTCGATCAAAAGGCAGCCTACAGGGAGGTATTAGAGTGTAACACATGGCTGGCCCCTGCGACTGCTAAAGGATGGCATAAAGAGAGAAATAAAGGAAGAAACTTGAAACGCCTCAAAGAGGTCCTATTTTCAGGAGAAGCTGAGCACTCGCTCGCCTTTTGGAACGGCCTGCCTCGCGATGCTGGTGGCCGGGCACTCAAGTCACCAGGCGTTTCTGAAGACGTGTGCCTGCAACTCCAGAAAGGCTTTCCGTGCCTGGGGAACCGGGCCACACGCCACGAGCTGCAGCTCCGTCACCTTTGCAGGAAAGAGTCGGGCATTTTCAGCAACTACTTTTTGTAACTAGCAAGATTAATCTGTAGGGTAAAGATTCCCATCAAAACTAATAAATAAAATCAAGCCTACATATTATCAAAAAATCCTTTTCTTTCCACTCTGTGGGCTGTAAATTCCCACAAAGCTAAGAAAATAGAGAGCAATTTTTAAATGCTGGTCTGGCAATAAAATACCGATCTCTCGCAAATGGAATTCGGAACATACAACAAGGGGCTATACATTATCCTGCCTGAAAACTCCCTCGGGGGAAATAAGGTTATCAAAACTTTGGAGAACTTAATGCAAACGCTGATCCTTCTCCAGTGCAAATGAACAGCATGGGGAGGTATTGATACAGCATTTTCCTCTGCTGCAAAGAGGTTGGTTGGAATTTGAACTTGCTGAAATAGCCCTATCGCCTCTGATTTTTCATTCGTGCTGCAGGTGCTCGCCGGCATTCAGCATTTATTTATGGAAAGGTTATTTTCATGCTACCCTTCACATTGTGATACAAGCTACTGCAGAGTTCACAGACAAGGTTCGCATAAACAGTAAACTTAAATTTGAAAAATCATTCATAATACTATGGGGGGCTGGGGGGGGAAATAATTCAAAATCTGAAGAAGTACAAACTGAAATTCCCTCTCAAGCTGCCTCGGTATTTGACTGGAGTCTGTTACAGCCTGTTTCAGCTCCGGCTGCCCCATGAGTGGACCAGCAGCAGCAGGTCTGTGCTAGCCGTGGCGAGGTGTGCAGGTTCGGGGTGTGTTCAGGAGCACGGGATGGGGACGAGCACTGCAGCGTGGGTGAGCACGCCCTAACACTGGCTCACTGAGAAGCCCAGCTGGGGGGCTCTGCCCACAGCGGGGCCCGGGGCCGGTGGCGGTGTCCTCATAACAAGTCTTGCTGGATGTCTACAAAGCCTAACACATTTTCCTGGTCGATGCCACGTACTTGCATCCAACGGAGGGCAATCTGGGATTGCATGGGCAGGCTGTTTTTCTAGACCTGCATCCAGTCCAGACAACACTAACAAGGTAACAACTTCATAAACTTTAGAATTAGAATTATGCTTCTCCTGCAAGTTTTTATCAGGTTTCCCAACTGGAGGCTGACCTTCGTCTGACCAGAGGAGGACGGGAATCCCTCCAGCGGGCACTGACACAAGCCCTATCACGTGCCATCACTTCTGCACCTATCTACCCTCTGCTCATGCAACCGCCTTCCCACCAGATTTCAGTTTGCCGTGCCTCCGGTGGCTGCCAGGACCACATCAGAGCTCTCTTTATCCAGCTGTATTTTTAATTAGGGTATGTTTTGCTTCTACCTGTTCAGATGTCTGCTCTAAATACCACATCTCTCTCTGGGGTGCCACAAGAGACTGATATACACCATACAGCGCTGGAGTATTTGTTTTCTTCAGCTGAGACACAACTTTACCCCATTTAGCAAGAGGAGACCTTGAGAAACATAATTGAATTAGAAGAAACCAACTTGTATTTCCAAGAAGGAGGTTTTGCCTAGCTAACTCACTGGATGCGTGCCAAGGCTTTGCTGCTCTGCGAGATGAGGGGAACGGAGTGGGCTGTTTTATGTGTACACTTAACTGCTCAGAACCCCTCGGCGATGCGTTGTCTTGTCTAAAGGGAAAGACCCAGTAATCTGAGGTGCTTATTCAGCAACAATTGTCATGCAAGTTACCAATTTTAAGACACTCAAATGATTTTTCTTTTTCCACTGAAAAATACTGAGTAGAAAAGTTGAGCATACTAGACATGCTAGAAAAATAAGTAAGAATAAAAAATACTAATCAAAGTAACTTATTAAATCCTTGTGTTCTGTAGCAAAAGCAGACCCAAGAATTGTCAGTCCTGGGATAAAGGATAACATTTCTAGACTGAAACATCATGAAGATGCTTCCTGGCTTCAAAGACAGATTTCAGCATTAAGCCTGTCTGGATCGAATCACAGAAAACGTAGAAAACCCCACAAACAAAGGGTCCCTGTAAGCAAAGGGGTTCAGTAACAAGGAGCGCAGTGAGGTCCCTCTGGAGGTGGACCTGGAAACTCTCCTCTACAGATGCCGTTCCACATTTGGTCATTCTTTTTCACTAAAACAAAGCAAGCCTGCAGTGCAAGACCCCTCCTAAGGTCCCAAAGCAGCAGATACACCTGGGCTTAGAAGGAAATGGGGCATTTTTATGGCAAGAAACAGAGGGAGAGGAATAGGCAGAGAATGTGAGGATGAAGTGACAAACACTGAGGTGAGGGTTGGGATTAATTTTGAAAGAACGGTATCCCTGAGAACCAAGCGGCTGTTTCGAGCACAGTAATTTCTTATGGCCTCACCCTTACAGGCAGTCACGCCTCTGTCAGGTAGAGACACGGTCACAGAAATACCCGGTTCTGCAGAAGGTGTCTGAGAGGAAGGCTTGTGCCCGTCTGGCAGTGGGAAAGGGGACAGAGGGACCATTGTGTAACGGTCTGTTCTTCCCCTGCCATACTTCATATGCATCAGCACTGAATGCACATTTGGCAATTTGATCACACAAGTGGAAATCCCACAGCAAATACCTGCGATGCACATCTCAGGGTGCCATTTTAATACACACCACACAGTTAAACCGAGAATCTGCCTCTGCGGGACACAGACCAGGACATTCCCTGCAGAGATGTCACTCAGGACTAGGGAAAACACGCTCCAGCCCTGGCTAGGCGAAGGGCTGCATCCCCTCCGCACTGCTCAGCTGCAGCACACGCACACGATCGCACCCGCAGGCACCCAGCGCCCCGTCCTCTACCCGCAGGAACGGCTTATCCTGGAGATTGACCTGTCAACAGTTTGTAACTCAACCAAAAGCCAGGAGAATATTTATACTGCTTTCCTTCCCCAGCACATTGTGAAACAGATTTTATAGATGTACTAAATATCTGCTTTAAATTATTATGAAGTGTAGTAAAGCGCCATAAAGCCATCAGTCACCTGTGAGAAATGAACTAAATTAAAGCTGGTTACAATTTACAGTCCAAGCTCTTGTCTAGCTGTTTAGGGTTTGTTGTGTCCCAAAATTAACTATGGAGGAAAGCCAGATTTCAGATGTAGGAGAAGCAATACTGGTGGCAGCCATAGCAGCAGCACTGATTTCTTGAGCAACAGAAATAGCACTAGCAAGTCCCCACAATACTGCCAGGACAAAAACAAAAAAAAAGGCAGTGAAGCAAGTGCCAGTTTTATCCCATTTTCGTATCAGACTATGAGCTGGGCAGAGGATGAGAAGGTGACAGAATTGCTGTCACTGCAGAGTGTCCTTGAGGTTGGTGTGACCCCATCTCCTGCAGGAAAGTCACCAGCACCTTCCCCTTCCTTCTCCTAACGTCTCCGACTAGGGGCTGGAGGTGAAGGCGAGGGGAGCGCAGCCCCTGCTCTGGGACCCACGCAGCTGGGGAGCCCCGGCTCCTTCGGTGCCCACGGATGCCTTTCCGCAGGCTGCACGCTCCTTTCTGCCCGTGAATTTCTGCCTGTTCTCCCATGTGGCAATATAATGCCTGACAATTTTGTATAGCCCTTTTTCTGCTATAAAATACCATTGCTCAGCCTTACCAGTGATAAAAACCCCTTCCCATCAAAGTTGCTTCCCAGCTGCCCTCAGATGAAGGAGGTTTTTAAGGATATTAGTTAAAATGCCAGCCAATCCATTTCTAAACCTTTCTTTAATTTTATCTTAGCCAGGCAACATAGATTTTTGTGTCATGAAGAAAACACTAGTCAAAATCACTGTTTCTGAAAAAATTAATAGCAAAATAAGTTTTGGCAGTTTTTTATTTTTCTTGTTGTTCACAATTAGTGAGGCCTCATATTCTCCCTAAAATGTGGAATGACTTATTTTGTGGTCCCATGAGACACATTAGAGTTTTGGAATATCAATCCAATTCATGCCTTCCTGAGATTTTAAATTAATCACACTGATTACAGTTTTATTTACTCACTGAGGTCTACTTAGTCCTTCCTTTGTTGCTGTAAAAAGCTTGTTATTCTCTTTAATTGAACTGCTTTTGTAAACTGCATGCATTCTCACTAATTATTTTCCTTGATGAGAGTGGAGTTCCTAATTACTAACGCTCCCCTGAAATCTGTCATCTGACAAGGAACGTTAAAGTGGCATGCGGGCCCATTCCAGGGTAGGAGGGACACGGATCAGACAACAGGGAAGGGAACGAAGACGCTGTGGGGAAGCAGGGGGCTCTCTGCCCCTTCCCGGCTCCCCCAGCCCCGCCGTGCCTTGCCCTGTGTCCGCACTGCCGAGCGCTCCCATGGCACCACACGGAGCCAGCCTGGAGCCAGACGGACGCAGGAGACAAGAACTACGCCAAACTCTGCATTTCTAGAATACGCAATGACTGGGGGGAAATTACCATTATGAATTTTATGGTATTTATAGTCTTCAAATGAAACATTAATTTGATAAAGTGTTTTATGTGTATCAGAATTATTCAAACACTTGTGCTGCTTTGTTGAAGACATTTGCCTTTTAGATTTATTTTTAGAGTCAAAACATAGAGACTTTTAAAATTAACAGTTTTTATGTCAGTAAGATCATTTTGAGTTAATTTCCCTCAATTTAATTCTAATGCAGCATTAAAAAAACCAGAAACATTTGTATCAACTAACAGAAACTAAATGTGCCATTTGATCAAAAAGTCTGTGTTGTAATTTTTCATTTTGGCTAGAAATAAGGTTTTGCAGTGGAACATTCCAAGAGGATACGTGTAGTTTTTAAGTTCAGCCAGCAAAGTAGAAACACTTATTTGCAAGAAAATAATTACATTAATCAAACACAGAATAAAAATGCATCAGTTTCCTGGTAGAAAGGACAAGGACAAGGACAAGGCAGCAGACAGACAGGAGGATGCCAGAAAGGAACCAGCCGTGATGCACAGGTACGCTGGGATGGCACCAGCAGCCCCAGCGCTCCAGCAGGCGTTACGGCATCATCCTGTCCAGGGCAGGTTTGAACAGAGAATTCAGCAGAGAACAATGAAATGACTTTACAGCTGTTTACACCAAGCTCTCATTAATCGTGAGGCACAGTACCAGGAAAAACTCTATGTTTGTTTGTGAATCAAACACGTAACCAACTAAATCCAGTGTCTCGAGCCAAATGGAAGCAGGGGCTGACCTAACCCTGACCAAAGAGCTGCTGGTGGAGCGGGGACAAGAGCAGGCACATGAAGCCAACACGCTGCACTCAGTGCAAGGAGAAATGGGGGAGCAGAGGAAGGATGCGACAGCCCATAAAATGATGATTATAGCAGGGCAAGACTGCCTTGACCAGTAACTGTGGCTAAGCAGTTTCAGTGATCTGGGCACAAGGCAATGAAAACCTGAACAAATTCAGGTATGCAAATGGAGAGAAATAGCTTCAAGATGCTAAGCAGAAGTGTACAGCACTTCAGCACAGCCTGGATGCGACTCCCTGGTGAGAAACTCCAGTCTGAAGTTTGGAAACTAATATCAGGGTCAGAAGTGAGTGGGTTGTGCTGTCGGCTGGGTGTCCAGAGGTTTCTGGACATCAGGATGGATTTGCGCAGGAAGGGAAGAGCACTGCCACCTACAGTCACCAGAGATTGCTCCTAGATGAGCTTCTCATCCAGGTACAGACTCAACCCAGCCTTGCCTGATTCACGAGAACAGGCGAGTTCACAGTTTGCAGTGACTCTGATGCAGACACTGTCAGGAGCTCTAAATATGTTGTACATGCTTGTTCACATTTGTTTGTGCGTTTATTCTTCTTCCTGGCAGTTACGCAGGTTTCAGGTCAGTAAGAGCATTGTAATGCTCGGTGAATGGGATAAAACAGCTTCTGTTTCTAGTCAAATGCATAAAACACCAATATCTCATCTTTAGCTGAATACGTTACACGTGTCTCTTGCAGAATGGATCTACTAACCAGATTAGATGCCATTTGAAATCTCTGGAGAGCACTCATAAATACATTACGGGATTTGCATAACAACAAGCAGTTTAAGTGGCACACAGAAGGAACAGATGATGATCCGCAAAACAAATCTGCATGTCTGAAAACTCCCTACTCGGTTGGTATTCATCCTGTACAGCACCAACCCACATCTCAGCAAGCAAACAGCAAGTCCTGTGACTTGATCTTAGTGATACAACAACAATCTTAAATAATGCCCACTATCGATTAACCAGCAGGGATGGAACCCCACACCTCTTCTCCATAGCCCAGGCTTACACCACGACCACGTGCAGTATTTGGTGATGGACAATGAAGTGGGATCATAGAATCATAGAATGTGTTGGGTTGGAAGGGACCTCTAAAGGTCATCTAGTCCAACCCCCCTGCAGTAAGCAGGGATCCTGTCCGTACGGACAACAAACAAGAGCAGAACAACCCAGCCTGATGGGTGACTGTCAAAAAGCTGATGCCTTTGAAAGATCAAAGGACAGTCTGGTATGCCCAGGCTGTAACAGACTGGTGATGGAGATCCAGGAGGAACTTACTCTGCCCTACGCAAGAGATGCAGAGAGGCATCAGGCAGAAGGGTTTCAGTCAGCCGTGTTCTGTTTTGTATCTTCTCTCAATGTTAAATGTTTTGAAGAGGTGACATGAGAAGGTTCATTTTCTTGGTTCAAAGAAGGTTGTGATCCTCTGACAGTCACTTAAATAAACAGTAGGTAGTTTCTAGAAGGAAGCCCTGAGCTGCGGTGAGCATTAGGCCATGAACAAGTATCAAGATGCAGAAGCAGCAGTCATAAGCTCAGAGCAGCAGGGTGAGCAGCGGAGCCGGGCACAGGCGCAGCTGGCAAACACGTGGGGAAAGCAGGGTCAGGCACGAGACAGTAGTGAGGTGCCCCAGAAAAACTGTATGTGTATGCTAGGCTAAAAATGAGTAGAATTTGAACAGAGCTGGGGAAAGAGTCTGGGATTATATCTGACTTTGTCGCTCAGTTCCACAAACACTACAATTATCTCCTCTCATCCCCAGGTATACTCTTTTTCAAAGAAAATCCTACTGGAAAAGACATTTTTCACTGTGACAGGTGACCATTTGCATCCAATTACATATCTCCCCCTTTCCAGATGTGGCTGGAAAATTATATACTCAGCTGAGGGACACAGCTGGATGCCATCCCCAGCCTCACCTCTTCCAAGACTAATGAGATGCTATGAAGAGTGAGGCTTTGATAGCTCAGCACATTACAACAAAGAATCTTAGGTCATGCCTACAGCCAGGAACATTTAAATGAGACGACCCCAGTTTCAGTACAGGGCTCGCTAACTGGAGAGCTTGCTATTTTGGGTAGACACAGAGGAGTCCCTCGTGTATTTAGAGCTTTAAGAGGACTGTCGTGATGGGCAGTTCTAATGAAACCTCAGCTGCAGAGCTATTTACACAGATGTTTTACCAGCACATAGTGCAGCAGGCTCCACATCAGGACCTTCTGATGGACCCAGGCCCAATTATCTGCCAAATGTTCTTCAGCTTTCCTCTGACCGGCACTAATGGACCCACTTACAGCTACAAATAAAAATTGCTCAGCTTTAAATTGGAAAAAATACTTCTCTGTGCATTCATGTGGGGGGCAGGGTTGGACTGGAATAGCAGAGGGACAAAGAAGAGCAGCAGGACTCAGCTGGATTGGCAGAGCATAAAGGAATGAAATGTGAGAATTACTGCAAAAGCCCCACTTGAAGTGACTATCAAATCATGTTTACCAAGGAAAGCTGTGCAACGGCTCTGGAACGCCCTTCTTCCGACAAGCACCCACGCAGTACTGCAAGCGAACAAAACAAAGATAGAAAACAGATGGAGAAATTAGCAATGAAAGGAAAGTTTTCCATCTATACGGTATGTTTCCTCCCAGTCTGAATAAGCATGTACACGGACAGTTCTTTGTGTGAAACAACTGGAACTGAAGCTAACACTTGCTGGTGCTCTCTCTGGTTATTCTAACGCTGCCTGAGGCTAGAACAGCAAGCCAGCCTTGTTGCAATGACGTGGGATGCATTCACAACCCTCTGGGTGAAGTTTCCTCCTGGCAGCTTGGATCTAATCGTTCATAGGTTTTTCACTAATTTTTAGGGGTGGCATGGAATGTGCCACATTTCCCTGCACAGCACAGAGTCCAGACCACAGAACCCCATCTGAATTTTGTTCAGGATCTTCTTTTTTGCTGGATATTTTGTTCAGTTGTGATCCTGCACAAATCTTTTCATTGTTTTCTCTTCCACCTCTCTATTTCTTCCCCCTCCACCTAGGCATGGGCTCTGCCATTCCCTCGCTGGTGCTGCAGCTCTTTTCATGCAACTCTTTGCTCTTGTACAATCTTCTTAAGTTTCAGATTTCCCCGTCTGCTTCCTCATTCACATCTACCGAAACATTTCCGTGACAGTATGTCAAACTCTACAAAATCCACAACGCTTCCCAACCCCTTAAAAACTGCCTTCAGCTCAACAGTAGGGACTTGGCTTGGTACACGTGTGTCACAGAAAGGCAGGCAGACATTTCTCCCGGGATGAGGCAAAAATTTTCCAGCATGGCAGCCTAATTCTGCGCTGCAGCTCCCCTCTGGGGCTTGCACACGGGGAATCAGCGCTTGCCTTCATCCGTGGATGTCAATCTCTGACACATTGAAGGGGCAACTCCTTTCAGCTGGCCTGAGTGGAGCCATCTAGCTATATCCAAAGGCAACCACCGAGCTCCCATTTAGCCCTGGGACACCAGGATTTTAGCACGTTGCTCCTCCAAGTGCCTGGCCCAAAGGGGCCAAGTCAGTAACAACCCCGGTAGGAGCTGTAATAGGGAGGAAAGAGGCTGCTAAAAAGAAACTGCTTGTTCTGACTGCTTTAGACAACTGCCTCTTTTGCAAATAATGCTACATTGTTTTTTCCTGAAGTGCTTTTAAAACTGAAATAACATGGAGTTAGAAAGCTCACAAATGGTATTTGAGATGTAAGGGGATGAAAATTAGCAGCTGATACGAATTTTCTGCAAGTGGTTCACAGAATCAGATTTGACAGAACTTCTAATTCGAAAGATAAGTGTGTTCATGAACATTTCATCTGTCATGTCAGGTCACAGCAGAGAAATGGAAACGCAGCAGGGTTTGAAACAAGCTAACTTTTGTTCAGGAGTCGGGGCAAGTGCGCTAAACAGCCGGAGCTGAGTGAATAATGAATCATTTATTCAAGAACTGTCAGCTTGCTTTCTTCACTGAATTGTCCTGGCTTCCTCCAGTTTATTCTTTAGCCGAATAATGTGTGTGATGAAATATCAGCTGTAATTCATTTGAGAGCAGTTCCCTGACATTACAAACAGCTGCAGTTGGGCCCAGAGGCCACAAGATACATCATGTCACTGGCTGAATGAACACAACCTTGTGGCCCGTGGCTTCAAGCCAAGGAGACATGCTCTGTTGTGGGTGGAAAGGAGGATCTGGCTTGTTGGACCCCCCCATCACACACCTCTGGAGCCCCAGTTATGGGGGGCAGGGGGAGCCAAGGGTGGGACAGGGTGCCAAGCGCTCAGTGGAAGCAATCTTCCCAGACACCTGGCGGTGCAAGCCAGCTGTGAGCATCCGCACTGAGCCCTCCTGTTCCTGGCACAGGTACGTATCCACAGAGCTCCCAGGGATGGGGAGCACTGCCTGCCACTGCCCCACTGCGAGAGCTCCATCTGAGCCCTGCTGCCCCTGACAGCTCACCAAAGCTCACAGCCAGGGACACCCAGCTGTTAAAGGAACTGGTCATCCTCATGGAAAGACATTTTTAGGTTGAGTTAACCGCTCCATTGGAAGAGCTGAGCAAAAAAGTGATTCCATAGGGCACCACACAGGCAGGTTCCCTTGACACCTGCCTGGAGAGCCATGAGCATCAGGACCGCAGGCACACCAGTTGTTTCTAGTGGTAACGGCCTCGGTCCAGCACTCGGCCACAGCTTAGAAAGCATCCGTGGGAACCAAACCACTGCGACTGACCTGCTATTAGTGGCAAAAGCTCTCTCTCACCACTACTGATGTACCTTAGGTGTTCACTGATCTGATCGCTTCGTTATCTCCAGTTGCCCTAGGAGTGCAATGTTGTATTGAAAACCACGTATTTATAGCTGGCTAATCACGCTTAATTACAGAAGCTCAGCAGGCTCTTGTATGAACACTGAGTCTGAGGCAGTTCCACTAGGAAACTTTTTATGAGATAAGCAGAAGCATCAAATTACTCAAGATGTGTGAGAAAAACCTATTTAGTGTTAATTGGGACAATTACCTTTTTTCTAATTTGCATGTGTCATGAATATTAAAATCATAATAAAAAGAAAATACTTTCACTGGCTAACTGCTGCCCAAAGAAACAGCCTGCAGGGAGGATGGAAAGACGTCAAGCTTGAGGGGAGGATGAAGCCGGCAGCAGTGACGCATGCCTTCACTGCAGCTCCAGCAAGCTTGCATCAGCCTCAGTGCATCACTGCAGGGCAGAGATAAGGGGAATCCTCACGAGAACAAAACAAAACAGAAAAAAAAACCAGCAGCACCACCCCTCTGCAGATGTTGACAAGAACCAGAGGACCTCAAGTCTGTACTTGAGCGCCCATTAGAGCTGCATGAGTCCCCGCAGCTTGTACTGGCAGGCGACAGATGAGGCTGACTGGAGAAGCTGCTGCTAATGCACGGTGCAGTCCTGCCTAGTGAATCAGTCGAATGTGCCAGTGACAGGCACGTGCCCTGATATTCAGCTCGTTCTTACCAGCACAGCCCCAGTAAGCCACGTTTGCATCCCAGTCGGCCGGGGTGAATCAGAGATGGAGTTGCTCGCGCAGCCCTCGCCTGTGAGCAATGAGAGCTGTGGCTCCTTCTCACCACCTGAGCAGCAGGGAGGCCCCACGGCTCTGCAGCTCCTCAGCCGAGACACCCCGTCCCCACAGAAACCAGGCAGTGCACCGGCACAGTTGCTAGAACTTTGCTGACATTACGCAGATATTAAGTTCTGTTAAGCCAAACATCAAGCTGTATTGACCCCGAGTTAAATATTGACGGAGGCGATGCAGGCGCTATCCGACTGACTGCAGCAGCACTTCAGGGAAAACTCTTATCAGCTTTCGTGAGCCCTTCAGACGCTGGGGTTTGCACATGTGATTGGGCTGACTAATGCCACTGGCAGAGTGAGCCTGTCTGACCTTCAAGGAGCTATGCAAAGCAGGATTTCCTAATTCCTTGTGGCTTTCAAGCAAGGCATCCTAGAATGCTATTTTTTTTCGTCAGTAGTGATTCTTGTTGCTGGTGGTAACACAGCTGGGTTACCACAGTAACCCCAACCTAGGACTTGGCTTTCCAGGAATGTGGGGGAAATGCTAGTGTTTTCCAAAGTACCCAAATATATTCTAGAAAGAACTTCTACTGGAGATAATTACATTCAATGACACAGAAATAAACCATTAAAAATGATCGGTATTTAAAACCTTTTAAAAGCCTCATTTATAAGCCTCAATGATGTTTCTGAAAAGACACCTTGAAAAAGGAGAAAATGAGAAGAAACATGAGATGAAATACGTTCCCAGGGCCGTGCTGTCCCCTAGGGAAGGGAAAACCCTGCGCAGCAGCTGCGGGGAGCCGACCCGCACGGCAGGAGCGGGCTGTGCCGGCGGTGCCCTCCGCTCCCGCAGGGTCCCGAGGGACGAGCACAGCGACGAGCCACGGCTGGCACCAGCGGCATCCCCGCAGGAGGGGACCTGGCTTAGCTCCTCCAGCAGCAAGGAAGTACTAATAAACACAAAGTACTGTGAGAGCCCATCAGAATCAGCCCACGCTCTTCCTTGTTCTCTCACGTGAGTGATGGCAAACCCAGGAACTAAGATATCTCAAACTTCTGTCAGCTAATGCCTAACGGGGCGAGGTGAGCTGCATGGGCTTGCTGGGGTGTAGGCTGCAAACAAGTACGTTCAACTGACCTCGCTTGTGCTTTCATAATTTACCCCTACTAAAGAATCATAACAGAGCTATTTACAGCAGCCATTAAATAAGGCAATATTTCAGCATTGATTTTGTGTCTTTCCCACTAGTGCACACAGCTTTTGATAACTCAAACCTTATGGATTTTTCTATAAACTAAAAATTAATATCTGCAGCAGGAGAGAGTGTACAACTGGTTACAGCAGTGACAATCCAGGGCCTTGCGGGTGCCGGCTGGAGGTGGGGAAAAGGAAAAAGAGGGAGAGAGAGAACTAATGCACCTGTGGCTTGTCTGTCTGGGGATTAACAACCAGCCAGAAAGGGATGTTTGAAGAACAGCAAATGATATGCCATGATCCGTGCTGACCTTTCAATTGCCCGTGAAACACTCTTCATTTACTTTATTTATTTCTATTAAATTCTGACCCTTCTCAGGAGAGAAGCGGCTCTGTCCCCGAGGGCCCAGGCACACCAAAGGACTCTGCTGAGCGCAGGAGCAGCCCTAGGATGAAGACTGAAGAAGCGATCCTCCTTCAGCGGGAATGGGAAACATTCCTCCTCCCTCCAGCCCTAGCCTGCCGCTGCTGCTGTTAGCCGCAATATGCCAACACCTCTTTAAATACTGTGCAGGCGTTGTGTGAGCCTTGTTCTGACTTCCTACGCAAAGCACCCTGGAGGTCCCCACAAATACGCAACCGGAGCAGGAGAAAAGGGTTTGTAAAATGAAGAACTCAGGTACACACAAAGGGACAAAGCGGGGGCTACTGTGGTTTGTCAGGGTGGGCTTGTTTTTCCCCTCTAATCAAGCGAGAAAGAAAGGAACTTTGATCAGGATTACATTTTTTCTAAGGAAGCAAGAGCTTGTTAGAGAAAAGCAATCAGTTCAGAGCCAGCACGTAGACAAACTTTAGGCATTAAAGTCAGAAGTTTGTATCAGTGAGAGCACAAGAACAACTCCCAGGGTCAGCACTGCAGCTTGGAAACGAAGTGTTCTTCTCACAGTTGATTTTGTTTGGGATTTGGCCAAGTCCTTTTGTCTCTATTTTTTCTGCAAACACTAAACAGACTAGGAGTGAAAACTGGAGACAGAACGAAACTGTCATCTTCAAGAAACCTGCAGTCTGCAGGAACTGCTGGAGGCCAAAAAGTGTCCAGGGACAGCAGTAGGCACTTGGAGAAGAGAAAGCAGTGCTGGAGCAGGGAAGGATGGGGACAAGGAAGCCTCGACTAATGGGCTGGGGTTTGGGAGGATTCAAGTACCCTTAGGCTTCCCAGCTTTCATCTGCTGCAGTGACAAACACGGCAGTAAACTGGGACTTAAAGGCTTCATTTACACAGTTGAGCAGAGCAGATCCCAAGACAGTTTGGAGACCACATAACGGACACGCAGGAGCACCCTGCAGCCAGCTCTGCACAGACAGGCATTAACTGGCCCCTCTGTTTTCTGGTACCTGCCCTGTCTTCACGTGGTTGCAGACCAAAATGGTGATGGCATCTGAAGGCATTCTCCAGCCCTCTGCATGAATCCATAATCCCACATCTTTTCACTGCACTGTATTAGAACATATGTGAGAAAATGCACTTTCCTGTGCCTAGCTGGAGTCTGACCGTTTTAATCACCTGAGCTTGTGAACAGTACCATTGACTTCACGGGTGGCAGAAACCAGCTCCCAGTCCATGGGCACTGGTGCAGGAAATTAAGACGAATTCAGTGACTGCACACAGGGAGTGGGAAGAAAATTATACAGCCTGGTCTCATCTCATGTGTCCCCGGAATATTAAAAAAAAAAAAAAAAAGCGCTAAATCTTTAAAATCCCCAGCCAGAAATGTTAGAAAAATACTCAACTCAAACAGAGGGAAGGACTGCCAGGAGAGGCAGCACTTTTGTTAACCAGACAGCAGGGCTCCTTCCCCCACTCTTCCCCCAAAGGCAGTATTCCCTAACCATTTCTTATGAGACCCTTTATGTATTACTCACAGTAAATCAAAGGCTCTGCCGCCGCTGAGATATAAGCCGGCAGGGCGTACGCTGCCTGCAGTGCATTTCTTCCTCAGTGCTATTAGCTAGCAGATGGGAAAGGCTGGGCCACGTAGCAAGCCCTCTAAGATGAGCCTCCCTCCTTAATGCTCAGAGATCAGTGCCTCCTTCGGGCGGCAGCCCCAGCTCCTGCAGCTAATGTTAAGTGCCTGTGAACATCTGTAATCAGTGCTGCCTGGCATGGCACCCCGCATGAAACTCCTGCAGCAAGACAGGATTTCAAACCTCTGCGAGCCATCCGCAGCGGCTTGCAGCCGTTGCGCTCCGCGCTGCCTGCTCGGCCAAGCTGCAGAAGGGTCAAGGCGCAGCTGCGCCCTCCTGCTCCGAGGTCCGGCTCGCTTCGCCTCCGCGCTGCCCGGCCCAGCTCTCCGGCCATCGCAGCGCCGCTCGCCATGGGGTGGCTCGGCCGCAGGACCCCTAACAGCAGGCAGGGGCACCTCGCCCCAAACTGCAGGGCTGGTACGAGAGTGGGCACACTGAGACTTGCGGACGTGCAGTACATTTTTGCTTATTAATGTTTCTATTTGGTTGTTTGCAAACTGTTCTTGGTTTTTGGCTGGCTGGTTTGGATCACAAATCCCTTTTTTTTGATAGGAATGATTGCTGGAAGAACAGTGAGATTAAATCAATAAAACAATAGTAAATTACGGCAGCCATGCCGTGTGCTTTTTATAAAGACAAAGGGATGAGGGAGGCTATTGCACTAATCACAGTAAATATTTTTCTGTCTCATGACATTTGTATACTGAATTTATTGCAAAACAAAAATTACTTTTCATTTTTTTAAGCAAAAGGAACCAGCTCATAGGATCAGTCACTGAACGAACAAATCTTTAATTCAGACTTCACATTCCTTAACAAGGCCAAGTAGGGGCAATACAGGCTTTTACAGCTCCCCCAATTTCGGTGTCATTTTTTCTGATTCTTTGTCATTTTGTATTAGTCTGATTCCATTAGAAGGAGTTACAGGAGAAGTAATGGGCAGATAAAAGAATCCAACCAAAATCTAATGGAGAAAACAGAGTTTCCTTCCATTAGCCAAGCGGTATGACAGACAGTAATGGATTTCATACCCAACTGATGTGAAGCTTGTGAGGATAATTTAGTGATAACAGTTTATCAACATACTGATGGAAGATAATAGGTAACCATGAGACACAGCCCAGGCTACACGCGTGCCTCCCCCAGCGTGTCACTTGTTACCTATTCCAGGCTCATACCACGCCGGTCTCTTTCCCTTACTTTGATCCCCATTTGCACTATCTGCCGTAGGCAAAAGTCATGATACTGTATTAGCATAACACTCTTTTCTGTTCCATAAGAAGAAGCCATCTGTAATCCACATCCCAGGCACCTGAAGGACACAATACCTCATCTGCTACAGCTTTGTATTTTAGGAAGCAACCTGGAAGTAAGATTTCATGCTAGCTCCCAGGACGCCTCTCCAGAGTAGCAAAAAGTCACCCCTCAATTTAAACTGCGCTCTTGATACAAATAATACAAATTTCATTTTCAACATGAAAACTAATCTAGGTAGCTGCTCAAACAGCAGCAAGCCCAGTGCAGGACTTGGATTAGCAGTTCATGCCATTGTAAAAGGATTAGGGGGACTCCACTGAGCTGAGGGCTAATTTGAAAGTAAATCTGCATCTATAAAGATGCATAACGCAAAGTGCATGATGCTCTCCCAGGCCCATACACCCTGCGTCTTCATGACTCCCTCGATTAGACATGGGCTGCAAACACTGCAAAACATCAGGGATTACGCTCTATCAGTGCTTTGTTCCAACAATACAGATTTCTCAAAATTACAGATTTCAATCTTCATAGTGCTGTGGGCTTCAGGAAAACAAAGAGATCCATCCCAGAAAGCATCAGCTAGAAAAAGTCTCCTATGACCTCTTTCAGACCTGCCAGATAATCCTGACATGTAATGTATAAAGTGAAGATATACTCGATAATTGCTGATGCTTTATTTTTTTATTCCCCTGTATTTCTTTTGGAAGGCTGTTTCAGGTTCTGCCTCCTGACAGGCTGATTTTTCTTTCTCATTTTTCATCTAAAATTATTCTTGGACTGTTTACAGCCATTTGTTCTGCATTAATATTATCTGGGAGTTCAAATAGCTTTATTTCCATTTTATTTCATTTTCTTCATTGACAGTGATAATATTGGCTCTAAGTTTTGTATTTTGCTTGACCAAGGAAGCTGAGAATTTTCAGACACTACATGCGACCAGACAGACACACGTAACTGAGCAACAAAGAGACTAAGGAGAGTTGGGGGGGGGGGAAATATCTTCATTACATTTTAGAGAAGATACAACTTTTCATGGGAAACCATCTATTACATTATGCTTTCGATCCAAATGTGACTTAAGAAAAAAAATTATTTAAATAGCAAATTCAGTCTCATTTTGTTTGATTGACAGGTGATTTTTTAATTGGAATGATTAAAGATCTGCCTAACATCCCACAGGCAGGCTGTGCCAGTGCTGGTACTTTACATCAGTTTTTAAGTTCCTCTCCAGAGTCTCAGAGTTCTGCTCATGATCCGTGCCGATGCATTCAGGGTGCCTATCCCAAAACGCCATGCACAGACCCGATCTCAGCCTCTGGGACTTGTCCAGGACTCCCTCACCAAACAGGAGCAAAAACCAACCCCCAGACCGGTGCTTGCCAAAGGGAGCAGCCGGGAGCATCATGTCCCCCCAGACACCCTGGTGGTAACACTGGAGCCGCGATGCCACCGTGCCACTGCTCAGACTGGGCACGCTTGGTGGGCAGCAGATCACACACGGTGCCATGGCAGCCAGAGAAGCAGGTTATCAACAGCAACTGCCACTAAAAGAGCAGTGACTTACAAGGGAAAACAGAGTGCCACCAACAGTTAAAACACTTCAGGCACTACAGGCAGCACGTGCTGCAAGCTCTTCGCAGTGGTGGCCGAGCACAGGAGCACCTTGGTGCTCATAAGGCGGCCATGCACCAGGCAGGCATGATCGATACGCTCAGATCAGAGCCCTGGAAGGGTCGACTGCCCCAGAGTGACTGATGGCTCCTTCTGCCCACAAGGACAGGAGTCCATCGTGACACCTGCAGGGCAACTCCAGGAATCACCTGGCGTGACAAAGACTGAAACCTGGGCATGCGTGCATGAGGCTGGCTGCCCTCTGAAAGTGCTGATTAGGGGAGGATGCAATTTAAGTGCCAGATGCTCCAGACAAGGTGAGGAACGTGTCCTGTGAGTATCGGCTCTGTGGGGCATGTCCACCTTGACGTGACCTGGCCACAGCTCGTTTGTTGTGGGTGCTGCTCTCCAAAGCCAGCTGCACAGTTCCAGCACGGGAAGAGCACAGCATCCGGCCATGCTCATGGGCTACAAGGACAGCCCAGAGCTGAGGAGCACAGCTAACCCCAGCCTAGCAGAGCTGATGCTGCAGAGTGGACACTACCACATCAGGTTCATCAGTTCTCCTGACACTGCCACAGGATTGACAGAGCTCTAACATAATGCTATGGGCCCAGTTTTCAAAACTTGTCACCAGCTAATGCAGACATTCATTTTTAATGGGTGCTTATAGTCTAGCTAGTCAGCTGCTGAAAACAATCAGGATATGAGACAAGTGGTGTTATTTGCATCTACAATTCTTTCTGAGATAGCAATCTGCAGAAAAGGAGCTTCTTTTTGCTCGGATGGGAGACAACAGGAGTTTAGCTCTATCAATTTATTTCTGATAAGAACACAGATCCAGCACAACTATGAGGATTTTTTCCCTAATCAACTCCCTCTGCTTAGAAATATTTTTATAAAGCATCCCAGCCAGTCCCGGCAGAGAGCCTCCATTGTGTCACGTACCACAGCGCAGCAGGAGACTGAAAATGCAATCCTGGGCAGAGCATGCCCGAAGAGCTCAGCCGTCGCCCTCCACCTCGTTCCTGGGGATGCTGAGCTCCTCCAACAGAGACACACGGCTCCTCCCCAGAGCCTGTCCCCAGCAGAAACCCGTTTGTTCTGTGTTCAGAAATCCCCTCCTGACACATGCAAGTACAGTATCTGTTCAAAAAGAGCTTCTCTCACCCACTTGTTTCCATGTACAAGTGATGTATTAGGCCACCAGGCAGAGTATCTGTGAGCTGGAAGGTGTCAAATTCTGTACGTCAGTGCAGTGTTTGCAAATGTCTTTCCCCTGCCCAGGGGCCAGTTAATTGCAAACTAATAGAAAGAAATGTGCACGCAACCTGGTTAACAGAGAAAAGCAGTTATTTCTACAATATGCCACCCCTTTTTCACCCACTGTTTGTTTTTCAAAGACAGGGAGACTGGTCCATCCCCTGTTTTTAGGTTTTCCTGTAGAAAAGAAGATTATAACTTCCCCTAACAGTTCTGTGCTCCATCCTCACGGGAGGGCACAGAGCTGCCGTGCTGCCGCACTGACCAGCACGAGCTTCACCCGTAGGACAAAAACACTGGTGCAGCTACAAGGGCTTGTTTCCAGGCACTGCCCTCCGTCACCCACTAATGAGAAATTTGCCATCTGAAGCTTTTTGTGGAGGCAAGTCATTGACTGTTTTGACCATATGCAGCAATAACCACCCAAAACTCTCCCTTACAAAAGGCCTTTATAGCACAAAGTTGTGTATGTGACATAACGCTGTTCCTCCTGCTCATACCCATATGCATACCCAGCAAAGCGTATAAATAAATACCCGGTGTCACACAATTTATCTTCATTTGTCAGGAGTGACAGGATAACTCACTTGTGACTCCCCTACTCCATCCTCTCCTCACTCATGAAGATTGATGCTCTTACAGATATTCCCCATCATGTATTTTTATAGCCATCTAGATGCAGGAGTTTCTTGCTCGCCAGGGGTCGGGCAGTTGGTGGGGACCCGGGGCAGCCACGAGAGCTGCCCCCGCAGGGTCTCAGCCCAGAGCTGCAGGGACACCCACCCTGCCTGCACCTTCCAGGTGGTGTTTGTTTTATTTTCCCTCTGCATTACAGGCTATTACCACAGCTTTGCTACAACAATTTGTCCTACACGTCAGCATGTGTTCTTCATCACGCTGTCAAGCCTTGCCTCAGCCCAGCGCCTCTGATTACTAAGCGGTGACAAAACTGTCAGGTGTGATGAAGGCAGGAGCAGACAGACAGGTACCTGCCTCCAGTGCCACCCTGGCTCCTGCCGGGCAGGTGCCTTCCACCAGCCAGAGGAGCAAACAGCTCTGCCCACCCACGCCCCTGCTCCCCCAGCTCTGCTTTCCGGTGGCCATGAGGGAGGGTAGGAAGGGGACCGGGCTCAGACAATGGGCCACGGCAGAGCCGGAGCACATGGTCCGTCGTGCAGCGGCTGCCCTTCCAGCCCACTACTGAAACATCTGCCCCAGACTGCAGAAGCACTCCGCCTTTGACACCGTTTTGGCCCTTAAAGAAGGAAGGTTTTATTTGTATCTGCGGGCTGGGGCTCCTCCTGGCCCGTCTCCCCCGCCCGGCTGGTCCCCGCTCTCCTGCCAGTGAGGATTTTTCCGTGCAGAGAGGGTTGTTTTACCAAGCATCCCCTTTTTCAGCCGTGTCCAACACAACAACCCGCTCTGCTTAACCAAACCTGCTCCCTGCGCGGGGCCCGCAATCCCAGTCTCTGAATGCCGAAGGGAAGGGGCCTGGCTCTCAGCCCCCACAGCAGGGACTCTGACCCAGCCTCTCCAGTCAAATACACTCCGCTTTGCTGCATCAAGGCCAAAAGAACGAAAGTTTCCACCGCGTTTCTCAAGCTTTCCCTGTTCCGCAGGCTCGGGGGTCTCACTGCTCGGCTGTTTGGTCCAGCGGGTTTGGAAATGACTCACAGAAGCTTCTTATTTCAAACACAGCTGGTGGCAAGAAGTGCATTTCAATACTTTCTTGCAGCCTGCTAGTATCCCAGGAGCTTTCTGTGCCTGTAGTTATGATTCCCAAGGAAACACATAATGGAATGAGCAAACAGCTTAATCTAATACACACCTGTATAACAACAACATTAGTAGTTGCCATGCAGTGTAACAAGCACAGCACCTTCCCTGGTTATACCGGTGCTCCCCGGGTTTTTAAATGAGATTGTACGTCCCCTGTAATTACCACACGGTGCTCGCTGTGCTGGTATCTAACAGACATTTCTAGCTTTGCTACCTGGCAAGAAATATTTGAAACTCCCCAGAGAACAGAATTACCTTAAGGATGGCATAAAGGATAATGACAAGATTACAATTCACATAGTGAAAATAATAATGAATTAAGGTGATGGTATTCCTCAATCTTATTTCCAGCCTGAATGAATTGAATTTGTGCCAATTTCTTTTCTTGCCGCTGGCTTGTTAGAGGGGATTCTGCTAGAGATGGATAGTGCCGCCTGCAACTTTGAAATGTTACAAGATAGCAATTTTTATATTACTAATTTGGCTACAGTATCCTTAAAATTACAAATAAACCAAAAGTTCCAAGTGTCAATGTTGTAAATACCACCAGAAAAGTTACCTAATATTGATTTATTTATTTACTTTTAAAAACCAGAACTTACTTTCTCTCCCATGAAAATTTGCTGCAGGCTTCAAAACATGGTATCATCTGTTATTGTGTTGGTTTTTAAGGAAATAGATATTTTTAATGCCACATGAACGTGGCTTGCATATTCATCTGACTCTTGCCAGGGCTGGCTCATTAGCTGCTTCCACTAGTCAATCTGGCAGTTTACCCACTCTCTGTTTCAATTTTACCCCCACTGCTCAAAATTTTTAGATTTAGACTTACTTTCTTAGTCTGAACTTGAAGCACGCTTGCTGTTTTTTCTGATTTATAGATTTGGGAAAAAGGGTGTGGGTGCAATGTCAGAATGACCGGCTCTAAGGAGAACCAGAAGTGAGAGGAAAGTTTGGGTTCAATGCTGTTAAAAGCTATAGCACTTAGAGTAAGATTACTGCAGCTGACCCAGCTAATAAAGATTCCAACTGCAAATGTTCCATGTTAATTTGTCTGTGAGAATTGATGTATATTAACACAGCCTAACGAACGCGCTGTGAACATTTAGAGCTGGAGCCCTCACACTGTGAGGCTGACTGAAAACCAGGCCTGCTTTTCTGCTTATTCTTGCCAACATAAGCTAAAAGCAAAATATTTTAAAGTTATTTTTATTTAAGACCACTGTGGACCAATTCAGAATTAATCCTAAACTCATGTAACAAAACGCAGAAAAAAAGGGGCTTGCCCTTAACTATTTATGTATCTTTACTGCAAAACTAGAAGATACGTATTTCAATCCAGAAAAATAATTCAGTCCAGGACACGGCACTGTGCGTGCAGTTGAAGTTTAGCATAAACACTATGATCAGCTGGGGCCAGGAAGCGGTATCAGATCTCTCCACAGCGCCACAGACGCCCAGTCTCAATTTACTGAAAAAATTTTTTTATTTTCCTCTCCTGGACCAGGGGTTTGACCCAGCAGGTACCGCAGCAGCATTCGAGCTCCCATGCCCGTGATGTCAAACAGGGCAAGCATGGCTCCCCGGCACTGGTCTCCCGAGCCCTTCACACAGCCTCCTTCAAATAGTACGTGATGGCTTCTTAGTGCGATTCTTTTGCAAATTACATAATTCTCTGAACAACTGTGTAATAACATTATTCTTTATTGCTAATAGCCAGCCACAAAATGGAAAAGACCTTGAGATGCAATAGGTGGGAGGCAATGATAGCTCCCTTCTAAAGAAAATAAGGCATTTACCTTATAAATATAAAATGATCAAATGAAGCAATTAGTGCAGAATTGCACATATAAAGAGTGATTCACCTCTAATTGGGTTGTTCTGAAAGCAAATTAACTTTGAAATGAGGGATGCTAAAGAGATTTCAAAAAAATATGGAATCCTAATTACTGCAGAGGAAGGAGCTTGGCAAAGTTTAGCCAAACACCGGTACAAACGTGCACGGAAACTGCGATACAAGAAGCCCAGACCTTAGTTGCTTAGTTTTTAAGACAGACACTTTCTGAAGGACTTATAAAACAGAAGCTTCTTTTTCCTCCGTGAAAACATGACTCACTTCCAGCTAACAAGTCTAAAGTAATTTCTGGTATGCAGGACAGTAAGTTATAAGCCGGACAGCCCTCCTGTCCCACGGTCTGCTCCAAGCTCTGCTCTGCGGTGTGTGCCTGACATCACTGCTCCTGGCAGTGACGCTGTAGTACGCCTGTCCACGTTTACAGCTCAACCAGAGCAGACCCTTAGCAGGTCCGTCAACCGGCACGGAGGTGGCTAGGCCACAGCCGAGCCCTCCCGGCATGGTGTGCCGTGTGGGACAGGTGCCCACATTGCTCTCAGAACAGTGCAGTGCTTCTAGGGAGGCTTCCAAACCTCCACCAGTCACCTCCAGACCAGCCCAAGCTCCCCATTCATTTGCATTCTTCAGCACCGGTGCCATATATTGGATTCAATCAGATTCATACCTACAGGCATTTTGCTCGTTGAGTGTTCTGATTGCAGGTTATACAACTACTTGCAGCTGAAATTACATTGCCTACAGCCTTTTATTGATAGACTGGCAAGGTAATTAAAAAGGAGGCTTTTCAAAAAAATCTTGTATAAACACTGCGAGAATAAATCCATATGATTACTCTTTCAGCTCTAAGAAGGACAGAGGAGAACGTCCTCACAGTTACAACGATGTCCTAAAAAATCTATTAAAACTCATAGTGCCACATATCTTATGTATTATGAATGCATTAATATGTAATAGTTTTTTATAAATATTAATAAGAGCTCACATCTAAAGAAGGAGCCTGGAACTTACATTCTTAATTAATCCAAAATTCACATCATCTCTAAAAATACATATGCATTTCATTAGTTTAGACCGATGCCTACAAGCATATAGTTGCAAAAACACCTACCAGAAGTGGACGCAAACACAGCCGCCCCTGCTCCCCCTTCTCCATAGTCCCTGTCCTAACCTTTGCAATGGTCCAAAGGAGCGTCGTCTCTCACAGCAGAGAGCCAGGCAGGTATGGCGCCACGGAGGAACGAGTCTGAGATTAAAACGGGGCACTGCCCAGCTGCGTGCCATGCGTAAAGGAGAAGAGACTGTGCCTTGCCCTCCCTGCAAAACCGACAAACTGAACTGGAAACACACTATGGTGGTATCAGGCACTAGCTGCTCTCAGGTAGTGTAGATGTGTTGGAGAAAAAGCAATCAAGAGATTACTACTAAAAGAAACCCATGATTTCAGAAAGTCCGGCACTGCCATGCGCTAGGAAGACAAAAGGAGCATCTGCCCATGAACTGGCTAATACAGGACAAACGGTTTGGATGGGAAAGGTGCAAATTCAAAGCTGCTTGCATGCAAAATTGCTTGAAATTTTTCACAAAAGTTACTCTGCTTTTGTTTAAAACATTCTCCTGATTCCTGTTCCATTCCTTCCCTGCTGAAGGATTTCTTCAGATACCTCTCTTTTGCCAACCACTAGCAAAGCTTGGTGAGGGTTCAAATCTCTCTTTTCAAACGTTTTCCAGACATCGAACATTTTATATATTGCTAGTTGAATTCCTCTCGCTGTCTAGAATTTGCGCTCATCTCTCAAGGATGCTTTTAAAAACCTCATGAGAATGAGTTGGTCTGGATAATGCAGAAGACTAAGTACAATAGCAAGAATTTCACCTTTAGTCACTGGCTGCAATTTAGAATTCAACAGCTCAGAAGAGCTATTCCAATTAAATCGGTGCACAGCTTCACGTGGACGTTTTATATTCTGTTTAAGAGGGGATGATGTAGGCTTAACTCAGCTCAGGACCAAAAAATAACAAGATACATCCTTCTGCAGACCAAAAGAAGAGCATCCTCCATTTAGCGCACTTAGTTTTAAAACAGTGCAAATGGCAGCGGGGTGTTCTTCTCTGGGCTTGTGTGGACAATAACTTCCCTTCCCCATCTGTTCGTTTCTAGCCCATTGCAATGTCTTCAGACCGAGGGCTACTTCGATGCAGTCAGACTCTCCGCCAACCAGCAGATACAGCAATTAAAAACACTACAGAAAAAAGCTGCTCAGTGAAAAAAGATGCAGGCATGAAAACTGGAGATCTTTCCACTAACACAAAATTGTGTAGCGGACAAAAGAAAACAGTGGAGCTAAAAGCATTTATTAGTATTTTATCATCATTATTAAGCACTTTCTTCCATGACTGAACCCTCAGTTGCAAACAGCTCAGCTGTTCAGGTTCGGGACTACCAGAAGTGCAGACTGTGTGGCTACGTGGATCCGCAGTGAATTTCCCTCTCATTAACATAAATCCACTGTTGACATCTGAGAAGGAAGAATAAGTTCTTTGTGTCATTATTAAAAATATTACAAAGACACTATCATTACGCAGTGTTTTATTGCTAAATGATTTTAAGATATGCCTTATAGATCTTTCTCCATTAATCAATGAGATAAAACACTAATTCTAACTGCAGAAAGATTTTTAAATGGGGTTCAAGTGAACAAAGAGCCGTTCTTGGAGAAAAAGCAATGCATTAAAAGGTTGACTGTTCATATATAACAAATATGTTAGGAAAGCACTCATCTGAATTCTGTCACCTTAGTTATACTTTGTACAGGCCAACACTAACAGAAAAACAATGCATCTCTACTCAGGGTCAAACATTTGCTCGCATACTAAGCGATGTAAATTGGAAAACTGTGTATGACTGCACCACCTGCATCAACTCCCCCTGTTCAAGCAGCAACTGGTTCATATGATCACGTGAGCCCTGAGCTGGGTATGTAGAAACAACAGCAATACAAAGAATTTATATATATCAAATGTTAAAAGTTAATAAAGCATTGTATAAGTAAATATAATAAAAATTACAAACAGTACAATGAAATAATACAACATGTTTTTATCTTATTTGACCAGCTACTAAATTTATATATACATTTTATTTCAACCAAACTCAGGATTTGGGGTTTAAAAATTAAATTCTCCCTCTCTGCTTGAGTCACTGTCTTGTTAACTGGTGACCTACTTAGCTGGTAGGCTTTACCATTGTTTCGCTTTCTGTTCTCGATTGATCAGATTTTTGCTGCAAGCACAATCTTCAAGACCTTCCTCCTGGGTTCACATTTAACTCATCTCTTGTATTTTCCGTGGGTTATTCTAAGAGGCACTTTCACACTGTCATCCCATATAGAAACTGATGCCTTTTAGATGCCAGTTGAAACATTCTCCTTTTTGCTGTACCTATCCTATTATGCCTAATACAGTCCCTTGTTAGATGTGCATTCAAAGCCATTTATAAGGCATGAATACATAAAGATCAGTTCATTGAACCATATGCTATGAATATACAGACACTTAGATGTTGTACTTTCTATCAAAACCTGTCAAATAATTAAACATGCACATCACAAGGTGAAACAAGCTTCATGGCAGTAATTTAATTCATTATTTCAGTAGATATTGGCACTACCTAAGTACTGAAGGTACATTTGTCTTCATACCAGATCTGCCCGCATCAAATAGGGGTAATGAGGAGAGCTGGAGGAACTTGGGAAAAATCCTCTTAACAAGCTTTCCTCTCAGCCAGGCAGCACATTAGCACCAGGGAATAATCTCCTTCTTCCTTGATAGAGAGCCTTGACTCAGGGAGGGGGGGTACACTAAAATACTCATTTTAATACTAAAAAAAACTCAATTTCTTTTGATACCAGTTTGTTTGTTGTCTTTCCAAAAAGCCACGCATCCCCAAAGTTCAACAATGAGGTAATTCTGAAAGCAAATAAACACAACCCAGGAACAACCAGCTCTGGGCGATAGGCAACCTCCAGCTTTTGCTGTTTCAGAAGGTTAGGGGCCGAATGGGAGGACCCCTGCCCCCTCGGGGAGACGGAGTCCTGACTCGACACAGCCCACAGCGCTGGTCTCAGCACGCCGTCAGCATCGGCTGGGGTGAGCTGCTGTTCCCCAGGAGCCGCTAATGAAGATGTCCCTTCATAACGCACAGACCTGCAAGTCAGTGAATTCCACCGGTTCTGTGTGAAGGCACCAGGCGACAGCACCGAGCACGGAGGTTTGCCAGGGAAATCCCTCCCTTTCGAGAAACACCACACACAATCACTAATGAAGAAAATTCTTCTTTCTCCAGAAGTTTCTCCCTGTGGGCTCTCCTGGCAATTAAGTTGGGACACACTACCTATTAGCGTTGGCAATTCCTATTATAATTTCAAGGACTTCATTTACTCTAGCGATCTTGTAATATGAGGGATGTGTTGCACCCTGTGTTTTACTCAACAAATAGCCCCTTAGCAAAGTCTGTTGACAAATGAGAATTGCAACATTTCACTGAGATGTCCTCTAAAAAACATTCCTGGTGATCTTTACATGCAACAATTAGTGTAACAGGTAGCATTTCATCTGACACAAGTTCCTTACGCTCGCTAAATGCCACTTTCTTAAATTTTTCTAACGACCTTTTTATGTCTTTCTACTTTCCCCTCCTTGGTATTTCAACAAGATGCCCAGAGTCTCTTGGGAAAACAGAGAATTGAATACTTATTCTGTAGCACTTCAGAGAAGTGGTCTCCAAAAAAACCTAACCTCTACCACCTTTGGAGACATAACGAAATGTCACCAAGGAATTTCTCATCTCTTGAGGCAAATTAAACAGAGATTGGTCTCAGCTGCACATTTGACAGCTGCCATTCAAACTTCCAAGACACCTTTTTTCCCCACCTTCGTCTGGCAATTCATACTCTGCTGAGTTCCCAGTAGGTCGATCCCACCTGCTGCTGTGGCACCAGTAGACTTAGCAAAAAAAGGTCCCAAATCCTGAATTAATGTTACAGTCACACTGAGACCAGGCACCACATTAGCAGGATGGTGAGAGAAGGATGCACTGCGTCTGCTTCCGCCTAGTGCATCGAGGTTACAGGTACTGCAGTGCTGTCTTTTGTACAAAATTCTGTTTCCATTACTACACAGTGAGTTTTGTTTCTCTTTAAATGTTCGTTTCCAAATAAATCATTTTCAAATGCCACAGTAAAAACCATCCTTTTTAAATTATAATTGCTATTCACTATTTCTTAACTTTCCAGGTGCTAAGACTATTGTTTAACTCTTATTGAGGTTTTTTTTTTTCCTTCTTTTTTGCATGTAATGACTGCAAGGCAAAACAAGGGAGATAATCTCCCCACATGGAACGTACGCTGTTTACTCGATACTGTGACTGTTCTTACCAAAGGAGGTTACTCTATACTTAGGGCTGATTAAAGCCTTGAAATTCAGTAGATTAGATTACTAACCAGATACTGGAACTAACAGTAGTTGCTTTCCGTATTTGGCAGAACGGGCAATGGCATAAAGCTCGAGAGAGACAGACCTGATTCTCTGAAGAAAAACGCCTGCAGGTGGATTTGCTCTGGTTGGTACCCGCAACACGAAGCATGCTGCCCCAAACATGCCACGTGCCACAACCACGGCATGGGAAATTCCACACCAATTGCTTCATTTGCAAAGCTAATTCATATGTTGCTAATTCCCTCTTTAGGCAAAAATGCGATCTCACACAGTAGTGGACTCCGCTCTCCTGAGCCCGGGGAGCCGGGTCACAGCCTGTGCAGTGCCAGGGCCCCAGCGCTCAGCTCCTCGCCTCTCCGCTGCCCGGGAGGGGAGCCGCGCTGGGGTTACCCCTACTTCACTCCTGCAGCCGAAGAGAGCCCTCCCCCTGAGAACATGAGGCTCCTTCAGCAGCTCTTCCAGAAAACACCTAAGGAGGAAGCAGCAGCGTCAGGGCACCGGCCAGTCATCTCCTGCCCACATCTCTTCTGGAAGGAACGGCCGTGTGGGAGAAGCTATACTGAACAGCTTCTTGGGACTAATTGATAGGGCCTTGCTCTCCTGCCTGCTTTCATTAGGAATTATCGCTATCCTGAATAAAATGAATGAATATTCCGTGCTCTGTCCTACTTCTGCAATGTATCTTCATCATTTTTGCATGCATTTTCAAAAATTAATGTAAAGAAAAATTACAAAACACAGCTCCAACCACATTCCTCGTGTATTTCCTGTATGTCCTTACAGATCTGTTGAAATAATATTAGCGGAAGTTTTTAACCAGCTGATTGAGAACACCTCTGAAAAGTTAATACACATTGAAGAGAAGACACCGAGTGACACGACTCAGGTTGCAAGCTGCAGGAGTGTTTCCTCCGTGCTCTGAGGTTGCCCTTGAAAACAATTTCTGTTACGGACGTTTTGTGCTTACTAGTATACTAACCAAATTCATAGATTTGCAAATGATGCAAAGGTTTCTGTTGGTGATTACTCCACCCTAGGAGCGTCCTTGCTAATCTCATACTCGGTCACCTCCCCTTGCGGAGCATGTAGCTCAGCCTGCAAGTGCCAGGGTGACAAAGCTGAAGCTTGCACTAATGTGGCAGATCAATCACTTGACTGAAAGATACACAGAAAACATGTTTTATACCTGTCATATTCAAGGGTAAACTTCCAGCGCTTGAGAAAGCTGCTCAGATAACTCTGAAAAGCAGACAGTTGTGCTAGCCTCGGTGTCTAATCAAAAGAAAAATATGTTGTCTGTTTAACAATACCCACAATTTTGAGACTCCTCAAAGCAGTTAACCCATAGGCAGAGATCAAAGGCATCTGAAGTTTGGCTAAGAACTAACTTATATGATTGAAACCCCATGATGTAAATTTCAGTCATTGAAAAGTCAAGCTGAGCCATCAAACAAAAAATAGTGTCTATACCCTGACATATCAGGGAATAGACATTGTACTTTTCAGGTGATAAACAACTGGCGAGCAGAAGCTTCACATCATGAGAAACCTTCGTGCTCTATACTGCAGTCTGGTTACATCAATTGGAAAGTTCAGACAAACTTTATTTTAGGGTGTTAAGAGTTGAAGGTCGTGCTGCATATCACCAGAATGAAAAATTCTTATTTCTCATAGAAAGTCCTAGAATAATACCTTTTGATTGATGCTGCAATTGTCTACAATGGATTAAAAAGCCACAACATATGATGTGAAACGGCTGATGAGATCTTTTCAGCACCCACCTCTGCTGTCAAGGACTAAGAACTTGTTGAACAGTAACCAGCGGAAATCATTCCATCAACTTCTTTCAAACAAAAAAAATGTTTTAAGCAGTAGCATTAATGGAAATTCTATTTGCAGAAATATTTAGATTTTTCTTACAAATTCAGTGCTTCAGGCTTTTCCACAATCTCCCCGTCATATCGTTGGTCTTGTCACTGTCCTCCTTTGTCTCATTACGCATAGGGGGTGGCAGCATTCTGCTGCCCCGAGAGCATCTCCTGGACTAACCTGAATTCCTGCCAGCATGGGGGAGGGATGTCATGGAAAGGAGAGAGGAGGGAGACGTGGCTGAGATAACTGCACAGATGCTCCTTTCACGCAGGGTCTCCTGTGCCACAGTGATGTTGTACGCTCGTTCACGCACAGGTTCAGGTGCCACAGCAGCCACACATCGTCATTCACATTCTGCTTCTAAATATGAGACCAGATCCATCCTCTGCGCTTGCACCCCAGACAGCACATTAGTACAGACCTCCTGCACGTCCCATCTTCTCTAAATGATGCTACAGACACGAGCAGCACAGCCACAAAACCAAGCAACCTCACAAACACGGGTCCTTTTCACATGTTTAATCCCGCCAAGAATTTACTGCACCGCGCCAGAAAGGCCCAAGGCAAACGCCGCAGCCCCCTGCACTGGCAGCGTCAGCAGAGACTGGCGGGATGGTGGGGCTGCCCAGGGAGCAGTGGCCCCTCACACCTGTAACCAGGGGCACACTCAGGTCTTCTGTGCTATTTTCGTTCCGCCAGGGAAGCAGGGCAATGTGTCTCTGCTCTATGGGAGCCTGTTTTCATTCCCTCCTGCCCCGGTAACCCTTTAATTCACTAGCCTGTTTCAGCCACGCCTGGCGCAGAGTAGAGATATCAAACTTGTGTTGCAACTGACTTCATGAGAAGAGGTGTTTGTGTAGAGGAGAGAGAGAACAGAGAGAACAGTGGTGCTAAGGGAAAGAAAGCCTTTAGTTTGGCCTCCAGGCTTTTATCAAACACCAGAGAACTTTTAGGGGCAGAGGACAGAGAGAAAGGAGGGATGTTTTGAAAGCTCCAGGCTGCAAGTCAGAGCTCATGCCTCATTAGACAGCAGAGAATCCAAAAACAAGATGTACATCTATAAAACAAGAATCAATATGCGGGCCTTGTTAATTCAGCTGTTCATGGAACAACGTGTTTTCATTACAGTCATGAATTAGGATTTTCTGCTGTTATACAGCAGCCCACTGAGGGCAAAAGGAGAGCTCTGCAAATACAATTATGCCAAAGCCGAAGTCAAGGCTCAAGGAATGTTGTCAATAGAATGAAGGTTTGAGTCCGTTTTGAAAAACAGTGTTGACATCTGGCCAATGCGCACGGGATGGCTCTTGCTCCTCTGTTCATTAAAGCTCTTTTAGACCACTCTGCAGTGTACAGAAGCACTAAAGTGACTAAATGCTGAGAGAATCAGGCCCCTTCTTGCTTTCCTGCATACTACAAAAAAAGACAATTAGCAGCTGTTAAATTACACTTTGTCAGCACCTCTTCACTTTATTAAGAAGGACCAATTGATACTTCAGTGGCTAACACTACATATTGGACATGGGATCAGGTGCTATCTTGAGTTAATTTGCCTTTTAATTTGACTTTTCCCATGTAAAACTATGTCTCTTAAGAAACCAATGTTGCAGTTCTGGAATCAGTGTAAAGAGCACTAAGTATCAAAACCTCCTCAGTCTCTAGGGCAAGAGCAGAGCTTTTAGGGGTTTCAGGCAGATTAGCATATATTAAACCTTAATGGGCAGGATGTGAAGTGACAGGTTAGATCTTCTATTTCTGACCAGTGGGAAAATTTTCAAACTGGGCAGGGACAGTAGGTGATGATTCCTGCAGTTAATCCTAGAATCGTCTAGGTTGGAAGGGACCTTTAAGATCAGAGTCCAACCATTAACCTAACAGTGCCAAAACCACCACTAAACCATGCCCCTAAGCACCACATCTACCCTGAGAAGGGTGGACTGAAGGATCAAAATCCTGCAGGATCAAGACCTTTCCATGCAGAAATCAATTAAAACATCTGCATGAATTGATCAGATTTCACACATGCACGTGCTGTAACACAGAAAATAACTTAAAGAGCAAACAGCCAGATAAAAACCTTAAAACAATTTCCAGTATCTGTATTTTTGTCTTTGTTACAGTGACCTCCAGAGGTACTAGGTAACAATTGAAGTTCCCAAGCAGGAAATGACAGAGTTCACTCCCCCAAGATTGTAAGGCAGCTCACTGCTGCACAAGTTACTGGGTTTTATGAAAAGCATGAGACGGAAATTCCACTGAAACAAGTTCATTGGAATAGAACCCACATCCCAATCCATACAGGCTGCCTACAAAAAGGACAGCTAATTCAATATACTATTTGTTTGAACGGTGCTTCCTCCCA
>VYXH01003906.1:140347-247416 GCA_013397275.1 Burhinus bistriatus | reverse complement strand
TTTTTTTTTAACAGATCCACTTGACTCAAACCTTGTCCCCCACACTGGGACGCCCCGCCTCCCGAGACAGCTAGCCCAGAGGACGGCCCGCAGCAGCCCAGCCAAACTGCCGTGTTGCAGCATACAGAGCACGTGATGCTGAGGTTGTTTTCACACCTCGGAACAGGAAACAGTTGGTTTTCAAACAAAAGTTTTTCTGCCTGAATTCAACCCCAGTCCTTCCCTGCACCTGATTAATTGTGCTAATCACTTCACCTGGTGCTAATCAGACCAATGAAATGTTCCTCATTGTTAAACCGAGTGATTAATTACAAGGATTGCCATGGAAGTCTGCCACCAGCATCATAAATTCACAGAACACATTTAGAAGCATTTGCCAATGGCAGAGCCTGAAGAGTAAAATATTGCCTCATTATTTATCTTTCCCCATCACATGGCAAGAGCAGTGAGCACTGGAGAGGTAGCTAAGGCCTTTGTTGATTTAAATTATTGTGAAACTAGCAGTCTAACACAAGGATTTATTTTTATAGATTTTATGGAATGAGAACATGCCACAAGCTAAGATGTAGCCTGTCCCTGAGGCCATCGTGTCCTACAGTGCCTCCTAGGGCACAGCACTGCGTAATTGGCCATTATAGCGCAGTCAGGCTCCAGATTTCCACTCTGGGCAGCCAAATATACAAAAGATTTGAAATACAAGTAAGTGCCAGAGCATAACTCAGAGGACAGCTATACACATTCCCCAGAAGGGAAAACTGCTGTAAAAGCTGAGGTTTGAGCACGCTTTTGTGCCCCAGTTTGGGACCAAGCGAAGGAATTACCGAGGAAATTATTTTTCCAAGTATCTCCTTTACAGAACTATTTGTCAAATTAGAATTTTGTTATTTTATTTTTAGAGGCAGATTTGTCTTTGCTCGTCTTTGGTTATTTTTTATATGTATATACACAAAGGGTAAAATGCTTGTTCTTGATGAAAATACACCTCAAAGGGAAGGATGAGGCGTCTGCTGGCAGACCGTCTGGCCATTTTAATTGGCTGGTACTCTTCTCATTCAATGAGATGGTAGAGGCAAGGACATATGTCTCTAGCCGACTCCTCTGTGAACTTTTGTGTAAAACCAACAAAACAATTTTCTTATTTACACTAGGACAGGCAGGGTAAGATCTTCCAGCCATGCTCGCATGTTTACTTGTTTCCTACCTCATATCCAAAGCATCCCAAACAGAAGTGACTTCATCCTTCACAATCATTTAGAACTGAGGACAGACTGATAGATATTTTAAATCTCTGTATTTTGATGAAGCCCAAAAGCCTGTCATCACCAGCGCCCACTGTGCCAGTCGTTGGAGAAAGTACTGAAGGTGAGCTACAACAGTGACTTTCTCAGAAGTACCAAACAATCACTAGATGGCATTTACATAAGGCCACTAAGAACTCCAGTGTCAGTAAGGACTAATCCTGCTTGCAAGAGTAGGCTCACACTTCCCTAAGAAAAACCTCAATTCTATTCCAGCATATTCCCTGGGGAGACAGTGTCCAGAAAACCCACTGTTTCTAAAAGTGAGTATGCTGCTAAACAAACCGGGATCGCACCACGTGTGGCTGTCCACCCGCTGCTGAGATGATTCACTTCTACTTGCACACTTGAGGAAACACTGGTCATCGATCAGCTGTCCTCACAGCACTGCGCTTTGCTAAAAAAATCCAGCAGGCTCTGTAAGCCTTCTTGGGGTAATGACAGATCCCACAGGCTGGGAGAAACCAGCCAAGGTTGTTTTGCTGCCTGTGTCAGGAAGTTATGGAAAGTATGGCAATCTGAACAGCTGGAGCCACGCAGATCTGCCAAGAATCCAACTAAGTACTAGTAACGGGTTTACTAAAAGTCATGCAGGATAGCTGAAGTCCAGAGACTGACTGAAAGCCTACAAAAACTTCCTGCGACACCACCAGAAAGATATCTGCAGGACTGGACGGGAAACAGAAGAAAACATCTGGGTTTGATAGTCACTGTAGACACTTGAGAGCCCCTGCTTGCCCCAGGAATGCAATTCCTACTGGGGGAGAGCTGCTGCAGCCACCAGGAGCATTTCCCTGAGCCCCCCCTCACCAGGTCGGATCAGGAACAGTCCAGGATCCAGCTCTGCATCTTGGCAGCATGGCACAGGAATGCATCGGGCTGGAATTCACTGTAAAGCATCGGGAAGGAGCTGCCCTGCAGCCAGCCTGTTTGAGGATTCCAAGTATCTGCAGATTAAATGGACGTGACTAAGAATAGACACAAAATATTGCCTTGATTCTGCTTTTAGATGGGAAATTTGCTTGCGCACCATTGCCAGGGGACCGTGGTAATTAAGTGGTTATTCAGGCTGGAGCTTGCTCAAGTTACGAGCAGTGGTTTCAGAGGGAGCCCGCCTATTTTAGCAAAGCACTAACAGGATGCAAATAGGCCTTGCATACAGCCCCAAGGCATACAGCAACGCCCCCAGGTCCTCCATCGGCTCTGGAGCTGCTCCTCTGGGATGGGTAGGAGAGGGAGGAGGAACAGATGACACCGATGGACACATACCTGTGTCACAGGAGGATCTGAAAATTCAGATGAAGGATTACAGGACTTCTGCTTGTGATAGACCGGGGATCCGTGCTTCAACCATACAAAGCACAGTTCAGCGCACGTAAGCCTATTTTCCAGAACATTCATGTTTGTCTCATCTCAGAAAGCTGAGGAACAGGGAAAATCCACAACAGGGGCAGACGCAGCATCAGGGACATCCCCAAATACACTTTTTAAGAGAAAGCACATCCCTTCCTGCCAGCTACTACTGACTGCTCTTTGGAGGCTAAACTTACTGCTCGCACAACACGAGGAATTCAGGCTGTGCGCTCACAGTGCAGCTACAACCTGAGCAAGTGTCATGGTAAAAAGGTCTGTGACCTCATCTGATCGCCAAATATTAATTCAAGTTTGTTCATTTCATGAACCAAACACCAAATTTTCTATTAAATTGCACCTGGGGGGTCATAAAAATCAGGGTATATGCTTTCTACATCTTCTATCATCAGCAAAAGAGATACTACTCTAGTATTAGCTGAGAATTACACTGCTGTTCGAGCAGAACAGGATGCCACTCATTTTTCCCACAGTGCACTAACTTTAGTGTAAAAAAGGACTAAAGCTTTCAGAGCAATGGTGGTCAGTACCATCTGTATTAAATGTCACAATCTGACACAGGTGGAACAAGTTTTAGCTGACATTTGCATCTTTCTTTCACTTGTGACAGCAAAAGGAGGTCCTGCTGTCAAAGAGAGTTTCAAGTCATTTAAATCTACAGAAGATTTGAGGATTAAAAGATAAAAGTTGTCAACCTAGTGTTTTAAGCTTGTCCTGCCTACCCACTTCAGAAGCCTCCAGTGCAGCGCACGAAATGCCTAAAGTGATTATGTTTTGTAAGCATGGAAGACACGGCAAAAAAAATTGATTACACAGTGATAATAGGAATATGCTAGATGTTTAGGTGTCAAATGAAACATAATTCTGAAGAATATTTTTGCCTTTAGAATAATACATCATCTTTCCAAACTGCCACAAGCTCCTCTGCTATTAATACTCTTCAGAATGACTACAATTGAAATGATAATGTGTTTCTAAATTAATATTGCATCTTCCTATTTCAGTATCTGATGAGCTGTATCAAAACTTCATTAAATCACTCGCTGTTTTGCCAGCTACAGCTTATAATCGGGCCTGAGATACACATCTGTCTTCACATCATGGTCCATGCTCTAAGCTATGTGCTAACTCTGCGGTGAGCGGCAAACTCCAATGCGTGATGAGCTATGTTAATGGGACAAATAACAGAGCTAATGATGTGGTTTTCAAAATATGACAAAACCCATTTTTGGCTGCTAAATAAATATTGGATGCAAAATTAGCAGGCTTATCAACACACAACTTCATGATCAGCTGAGAGTCCTTCTCCTCTTCAGGAAGTTCTGTTGTATTTCTCTAACAATTTGATATTAGTCGCAGAAAATGAAATTGTGTTCTTCGGACTTTTTCGCTAGAGGTATAATCTTCATCCCTTTCATTTAGGGGTACAGTACATTTAAAAGCATTTACTATATTCCAATACACTTATTTTTCAGTAGACTCCCACTATTCCAAGTCACTTCACCCAGCCCGACAGCACGGGCACAGAAGGAGCCGTTCCCAGACACCGCGGGCACCGTCAGAACCAGACCCCATCCGCCCATCCTGCCCAGTGCGCTGCTGCCCGGGCACCAGCTTCCCAGGCAGCCTGCTGCCTCTCGCCGGAGGACAAGCCGAGCCGCACAGCCCAGAACAGCAACGGGACAGCCTCCCCAAGAGCTGAGCGCTCTGCATCCTCACAGGCTGAACTCCTACTGCGTGTCTCAAATGTAAGTGTTCAATGACAAAACTCAGCTAAGGGATCAGGCTAACTAACTTCCTTCCACATACCATTAGGTCAGAGTAAATTAATTAGAAAGCAATTTCAATACTTGTAAAAAATTTTAAATCCCAGAGCTTCCTAGGCCAGGCTCCGCTCTCCCCTTGTGTTTTTGTTTATTGTTAAAACTGACTGTAATTAAGCTGTATGTGCCAAGCCAGGATTATACCTAGCTTTTAAATTAAAATAGCCCCTTCAGCGCCTGCTGATAGATACAGCTAATTCATTTAAATTCTCATTTCAAGAAAGACATTTCATTTCAAGTTGGAAACGTAATTACTTGGTCAGAGCCCAGGAGACCACACCATTTTAAAGTGAAGTGATTATGATTTCCAGCCCGCCCCTTTAGTATTCTTGTCCCCGAGGCAACCATGAGGCACCAGGGAAGTCAGAAGCCCTCGCTGTGCTGAGGCTTTCCATGTGTAGAAGTTCATCCCCTCTGCTCTCACATCACAAGCTTCAGCACTCTCCTGCGGCCACCCCTCCACAGGGAGGCAAATCTGACAATCTCACCACGATACCCAACAATCTGTAGATTTTAAGAGCAGAAACCCTTGCTAACGCCCAGCTCAACCCAAGCTACAGCCCAACCAGAGCCCACTCGGGCTTTCATAGTGTCCTGCAGTCAGTCCTCACGTGCACCTCATGGGCTGCTGAGATTTGCCTGCTGCCAGCAGCAGGTCGGGTGAACCGAGCAGATGCCGAGTGCTCCGGGGTCTCTCCGTGTCTGCCCCAACAAGAGGAGGAAGGTCAGATTCAGACGAAGTTTCTTATATGCCCATGACACCTCTGCTTATCTACCTCAGGGACAGAGGCAAGCACATTCGGTACTTGACTGCCAGATCCACGTCCCTGCCCTCTGCCCTGTGATCACCTGTACCTCTAGCACTCACCACGGGTAGAAACCTTCAGCTGAGCCCTTCAGCCCCGCCGCACCCTCCAGGGTGGCTGAGAGGTGATGCTGGGACGTAACCAAGTGACTCACTGTAAGGTGTGCGTTTTTCCTGTAACACTTCCAAGAAGGGAATGCAAAGCACTCAAAAAATGGTCACTACAAATACTTAACTTCTTTCTGTACATAAGACTTTACACATCTTTTCAGAAAGACATCTCAAGACTGATTTTTATATCCCCCCCCCCGAGGGACATGTCCCTAATGTCAGCGTTTGCAGCAGCGGAGGAGGCAGCGAGGAGGAGCGCACAACCTGCCTGTTCAGGGCTGAGTGGGCCCCATCAGCTCCAAGCAGAAAAAGCCATAAATCAATTTGTAGTAAGGACTAAAAATTGATTTTTCTGGAGTTGCTGTGTAATGTAAGTTCATGTGATGGGACTGAGACTCTGGAAAAATAGATCATCTGTTAATTTGCATTAATGAGCCTTAACAGCATTTGCCAGAAAGTGATTAAGAAACTGTGTACTCATCCCAACCTCTGCCAATAGCACAGCAGCGCTACCAGAGGTGTTCAAAGGCAGCAGAGCAACCCAGCACCCGACACCGCACCCGCTCCACCTCCTGCCTTTTGCGGGGCATCGTGCACTAATACTAAGTTGGTATAACTGTTGCTTTCAAAATCCCTCCTGGAGAGCTATGGCCGTAGGTTCCCCATGCAATAGTCCAAAGCAAAATCCATTCGTTTTCAACAAATGGGCTGTGGCTGCTTTTAGTGACTCGCTGGGGAATTTTGTGCCGAATGTTTTCATTTTGACACTGCTCCTTATTGCTCAGGTTCTCAAAGCCGGGAACAAACAGTATTTTTTCTTTCCAGGACGAATTTGCACTGCTGAAACATGAAACACCAGAACCAGTCTTCAAAAGAAGTGAGATATTTCACTTGCCCCTTGTTAAGCTATTTAGGTCGTTGAACTATTATTTTTCTTTTTTAAATTGAAAGGACAGAAAGAAGAATTATTAAAATACATGAAAACATCAACTGAAATGCACAATGAGGAAAGCTTTTGGAAAGTGTGGCTGCAGCAATGTTACATAAAAAGGTTTAATGAGCTCTGTGGGAACGACATCAGCCAAAGTCAGCAACTCAGCTGCAATGTATTTCAGCTCACTTGCTCATTAAATGGGTTGCACCGGGACTTAAACTTATTTTGTGAGTTATTATGAATTGTAGCCCTACATTCTTGGGGTTTTCTCTCCCCATTTCATAGATGCTCCTTGACTCCAGGGTCAGGGTTTTGGTGATTGATGAGACCTATTAGTTAACATTATGCCAAAGCATCCATCCCAAGAAGTTTAAGGAGGGTTGGTCTTTAAACATTTCAAGTATTATTCACGTTTTAATTCAAGCACCCCAGAGAGCTCCAACGTTTCTTACACTGAGCAAATTTGATGTTCAGAAATTGATAACAGTTACGTAAACAATAGATATTTTGGAGAGTTGCGCTGAAGAATTTGGAAATCAACTGGACTGACATTAAACAGAATTCTATTTTTTAAACATTAATTTTTAAATGCCACTGAAATTAAAATGAAGAATAAGGAAATATTAAAATATATCCATTTCTGAAATGGAAAATCTTGTTATAAAAATGCCAATATTAAATTACTGGTGAAAAATTAGTTTTTTAAACAAAGCAAAATAGTTTGACCTTTAAGAAATTCCACAGATTTGAGGTCAACTTTTAGCCAAACCCAACTTGGTCTCGTTTTTTTCCTGGAAAGTTAGCCCATCTAATATTAACTGAAAACAAAATATATTGCTCAGCTCTAAACAGACTTTAGGAGATCGACTTCCATGTACTCTCCTATGAATAAGCGGAGTTGTTTACTGCTTTTGATTACATCATGTTCTGCTGACATGACTTAAAGTTTTCACTTGGATAAAAATCTACATTTAAGCATTTGACCATTTAACTTCAACTCTTTCGGTCATGTATGTATGAAACAAAAGCAGCAACAACCCACCACGCAGGCACAGCTCCTACATGCAGCTCATGCGCGCGAGCCCTGCAGGCACGCAGGACTGGCATCCGGAGGCTCCCACCTGCCCACCCGCTCACTCATGGCCCTGCATGTCCTCCAGGGACTACCAGCAGGCAAAGCTTTGGGGCTTCTGCCCCCCTCACACTGCTAGGTGATCGGCCTAACCTGGAGCCACAGGTCAGATCTCAGCTGGAAGTGAGGAAAGGAGTTCTTAATGCGAATAGTAACCACTTCTCAGAGTGCTGGGAGCAGACCTGAGAAAGCAAGAGGAACAAACACAGGGACAAGTCAGCGTGTAACTTTACTGAGGTACGGTTGTCAGCAGACCCACTGAGGCTGTGTTTTGAGGACAAGCGGATAGTAATTTTCCTCCGGGTATCAGATTATAGTTTTTACACATCTAGGATAATATTACCCAGCTGCACACAGTCTGGTCAGTGGGCTGCCAGAGAAACCCTCTATTTGCATGTTAATGTAGCTGGGTTTTTATACTGAACTATTGCTGTGGTTTGCAAAGCCCAGCACACAGTTCAGGTCTGCCTCTTATTTATCGAATCACTGCTCCTCAGGCATCCCTCCTCCCTGCCTCCCAGGAGAGCATCCCTATTTTACAGTCAGTGAAGGAGCCTGGGAGGCAGTTTGACTCTGGGGGCACAGGAGGGGCTGCAGGGGACCCTGCAGCGAGGGCTTCCCTCCCTCCTTGTCCATTTTGTGTTATACCTCTAAGCTCCCAAGAAAGAATGCTGGTAACATTCTGTACAAGGCTAGGCTTGGCTTTAGGCACTAACTCTAAACTGAGCTCATGAGCAGTACAGCTACAGAAATTTTAAATGATCGCAGTAATTAAGATAAGATCCTGCTAGCATAGAGTAATACGTTCTTAAAACCCAGCGTCATAAACCACCTTTTCTTCTCCAGATTTCCTCTTAGACTTTCGAACATCTTTGGGAGATGTTGCAGCTCTACATTTTGCTGAGAAGAGCAGACTGAGCCAGAGCTGCTCAGCTGACTGAGCTCCAAGGTTTTATGTACAGTGAGGTGGAAGGTCCTGCTCATGCAGCCACAAGAAATGGCCCAAAAGACAGTTCCCCAGGATCACAGCTCTGGCAAAGTCACACACTAAGCTGCAGTGCTCCCACCCAGGGAACGTTGGCTGGGTTTGCTGCACCAGGCAGCCGAGGAGGACAGAGCTGTGTAATGCCAGGCTTTGTTCAATGATTCATTATTCTAAACTGCTGAATAATTCAGCATGCAGGATTAATGGCATATGCCACTGAAACACATTCCATATGGAACGTGGCTCCCTCAGGAACAGCTCTCTCCAAAGGCAACAGCGCGTCTCCCCATCCACTAGGCTTGTGCTGCAGGCACGGGCTTCTCTGCAGCATGACAACCAAGAAGCTGTGGGCTCTCTGGAGTCCTTTGCCATCCCAGCGTAGAAACACAAGAATGGAGAGGGATGGAGGGATAAAGAGCAATCCTCTCCTAACCCCCTCGCCCAAAACACCAGAGCGCCACGTGTCTACCAGTAGCAGCAAAGCTCTAGCTTCGTCATCCCAAAACACTTAAGAGTGACACATAAAGCCTAGCAGTAGACACACTCAGACCAATTATTCCCTTCATGACTTAGATCTTCCACAGCCTTTTAGTGGCTTCTATAGGCAGATTTCCAGTCTGCAAACCCGAAAACTTAAAAAAAACTTAAAACTTAAAAATATGAAGAGAGGCATCTCCTTATTCCCTATTCTTACAATTGTACATCAGTGGTACACTCATTTCCCACAGCGTAAGAACCTACACATAGGCAGTTCCTATGAGAACCTGAGGGTCTCAACATCACATTAGGCCTTCCTTGTCCTCCAGTGATTTTTGCCATCAGTGGAAAGGACTCCGTCCTGGAAGACAAACACAGAAAATGGCACGTGCTAGATGCTGAGAGGCATGCTGATCTGCCAGTGATGCAGCGTGCAGGATGCACTGACCTACGAGCTCAGAGCTAGTACTGGCATCCTCCCATGTCCTAATCAATAATTGAACAGAAGGTGATAACCAATTCAGAAGATAAAGATCTCACTAAATTAAATTAACATGTACAGTGTAATCAACATTCATTAAGCCAATTTAGTCAAGTGATGACCTCAGCAGCTTTTACTTAATCATATACTTAAATGTCAAATCAATATGCAGATTTTGTATAAGCCCCTTCCGATTATATCTCATTAAAAACTTTGAATAAATAAATGTAACTGTCAGCTATGTCCAAGGAATATAAATAAAAATACTTACACCAATTAGCTGTTAGTGTCAGTGCCATACACACCCCTAGCTACGTGGAGTAATTACATGAGCTTACTGTATGTTTAGCAGTACTCAGCTCACGAACACACAAGAAGGCTTGTTCCTCCCCGCCGGTCTCGCATAGAAGTGGTTGTGAGGAGTCTCCATGACCTGCTGCTTAGTTGCCTCCAACACTTGTCAATTGTCACATGTCTGCCAGCTATTTCCAGGGACATTTGTCACTGTGGTTGATATTACACCATTTTCTTTCCTTCTGCATTTGCTGTTACATTACCTGTGAATCTCACCCACAAGGCTGTGAGAACTTCCCGTAGAAGTAAAATTTCTAAGTATATTTTCTATGTAAGAAACATTGTTTTGAACTGCGTGAGGCCCAGTGCAGCTAGAAATACTCCACGGGTTTCCTCTGTGCAAGCTGTATGCCCACACAGAGCATTTCCACAACAAAGGTCTGCCCTGCCACTGCTCCGGTCAGCACCGCCGGGATGGCAGCCTTCCTGCAGGCATGTGTGTCAGCACAGATAACAGAAAACGGGCATTTTTTTCTTCCTGTCCTATCATTTAGGGTGACTGCAGGGCTGAGCAGTCTGACAGATAAACACTGGCGATGTCTCGACAATATCACAGCAGAGACGAGGGGCGTGCTGCGCAGGCAGCAGATACGGCAGTAATGGACTGGCCCTGACACCGGACTGTCAGACACTGACCCTTTTTGTGAGCCGCCCCCGTGCCAGGGCTGAGGCCAGCTCTCTGCAGCGGGGCTGCCAGGGAACTCAGCCGGAACGCACCCGGGGGGTGAACCTGGGGAAGAGAACACCACACCCAGGAGACAAAGACAGGTTTCTGTTACAAAGGAGAAAATTTGTAATAAAGGCAAGAGAAGGAGGAAAGCCAAAATGGTGGATTCCAAAAAAGCACAATGGTTTCTAGAATGATGAGCAGCAATTCACTGATGTCATTAGCCCTTCATACTGCCAAAAAGTGTCCATACGCAGGGTGTACACCTCCACACCTGAGACAGCACGTCAGCCAACACTGCGCCGAGACACTCACTGCAGCTTCAGAGGATGGTCGCGCCTGCTCCCTGCACCAGAACGCGCGCAGTTCTGCAGCTCCTCTGGCACACTCCACCGTCCCTCCGTGCAGGCTGCAGCCTGGGAGGGCAGTGCAGGTCTGCAGAGCGCTGAGGTCCCAGAATGAATTGCACAACCAGTGCCCAGAAGCCCAGCCTCAGCAGATGTTCCTGGTGTCACAGTGAGATGCTCCAGACCCAATTTCTATCCATGGAATGAATGCCGTGAACAAACCCTTGCAGTTTCACCTTCTTACAACCTCCCATGTCTTCAAGAAGAAATTCCCTGGCCTTTCCACTATAGAAAAGTGTATGTAACATTGTGGATAATTTTATTTGTGGAGCATTCATTCGCACACAGCAAGCAGATGAAAAAGTGAAATGAGGATAGTGGGTCAGCAGGCGAGCTGCGCTCTGTACCAGAAACCTTTGTCATTAATTTATCAGATTTCTCATCAAAATCTCCCTCACATGGGGAGTAAATCTGCTTTAATGTATCATACCTATTGCTAACTCACAGAACTGAAAATCTCATTTCATGGGCTCCAGGTTTACCAGATTACAATTCCACTGCAGAGAGTTTCTTAAAGTAATACAAGCTTATAATAAAATACTTGCTGGTAAAAGTACCATTCTTCTAATTGCCCCCAGCAGTGGGCAACGTGAGGTGAAGACGACCATGATCCTGCCTCACTGGCACGGCAGAGCCCTGCTATTCAGGCACAGGAGCAGGAGACAGCCACCTTCCCACGGTTCTCTAACGGGGAGAGCTTTTCATTTATGTGCTTATCTAAAGGGAAAAGCATTTCCTTCAACAATGGCTGCGAATTTATGATCAAATCGAGATGTCAAGATTGCCAAGAGACACCCTCTAAGGCGGCTGTAAATTGTTTAGACAATAGGAAGTGACAGCTTCTTTTATAGCTTACAGCGGGAAATCCAGGATGGAGTACAGATTTATTATTTTGCAGGTAAGAAGACCACTGAATGCATAATCTTCATGGGGAAGTAAGCATCTCTAAAACCATATATTTGGTTATTCTTTCTTTGTACTCATACTTCAGTTCACTTAAAAGCAGGAGTTTACCTCTCTCCTGCGCAGCCCTTGCTGCAGGGCTGCTCAGACACGCTCCCAGCCCGAGTTACCTGCTGCGCACGGACCCAGCACGCCCGCATCAACGGACCCTGCGGCACCTTCTCTCGCTCACCACATATTTGTCTGGCAGCCCAATTGCTCTCAGTCCTCTCCTTTATTGCATGAGGCTTCTGCAGAGTGTTTTCAGTGTTGAACATGACATGTGAAGTCCTGTGCTTCTGGGTGTTGGCAGAGTAGTGAGAAAGGGTTCCGTACAGGAGCTCTCCGTGGCACCAGCTGAGAGCGCTGCATTTTTACTGCAGGACTCAAGTTGGTTTCTGATGTATTTTATAGTTTGCGCGCGTTACCTAGACCAGGGCAGCTTTACCATTTGGAAATATAGGATCTGATTTTCCAAAGTTAAATTCACCCAAACTCAGCTGAAATAAGTGGAAAACACAAATGCACCATATTTCTGAAGTTGCCACACTGGGTGCAACTTCCTGAAATCCAAGCGGGTTGTCTAAAAATCTCCCTGTGGAATTTTGCTCCCAGCCCAATGTTTCCAATGTTTCTCCTCACATGCAGAGAAACAAAGCCTCTGGCTTGTCTTTACCCTAAACTTGCTTTATTTATTCATAGCCAGGCAACTCAAAAAGAATTAAGTTTATCAAATGGATTTCATCACTTGGAAAGCATAGTGATGAAGCCTAAGTAGTAATTGACTGACTTTTGAATTAAGCAATCAACTGATTAATTACTTGACTTTTGTCTAATAAAGCAAAATGTAAATGATACTGGCAAAAGAGTTACATTCCATTACTGTAGCTTTAGCTTTCCTCTGCTGCACGGCATGGAAACACACACTTCACTGGAATTACCAGATGACTAGAGAGATCTACGAGACTGTCAAAAAATGCTTAGTTATCCTAGTCTGCCATTATTTTTTCTTGCCATACAACATGTTGCAGAAGAGGGAAGAGATGTTTCTATATACAAACAAGTATTCTCTTTCCCTATGCAATACATCGCAAATGCCGGGTTATTCCGTCAATTCTGGCATCCTCCATCAGCATTAAAGCAGATGTAACCCATAGTACCTTTCAGATTGATTTCACACTGATGAACGTGACATTGTCAGATTGATCAGTCCTCCCAAATACATTAATCCAGTCTGAGGTCATCCTGGACTCATTTAAAATAGCTTTTAATGTCTTTTTCTGTCCTGTGATACCTCTGACAAACGGCCAGTGGAAGACAGTCTACACTGTGGCATGTCAAGGCCAAACATGAAGGCTGTCAAAAAATCAGCATTAAAACCTGCTCCATGTGCCATTTTTCCAAAATCCTTTAAATGGCACACTCTGCTTTCTGACATTAATCAAGGGTGACATTCTTTGGAGGGCTAAGTGTGCATGTCAAAAGAAACTTCTCCAGACCCTGAAGATGCGAATCACCTGGAAAGCAACACAGGCACATTGCTCGGATGGGTAAGGTTCTTTTCCCGTTGATAGTGCATGGCATCTAGCCAGAGAGCAGCAAGGCAAGACAGTGCTCGTCAGCCTGGGGTACCGGAGAAAGCCTGGCTGCCCTCCTGCTGGGGGGCTGGAGGAGCCTCCCCACTTCTGAGCCCCTGTTCCTACAGGGTGTCCCACGCAGCTGGGACAGCAGCTTTTCTGCAAGCAGCTGTCTCTCCCTGGGTTTTTAAGCAATCTGCAGCAGATGGGACTTCGATCCTGCTGGCACTTCAGTTGCTTTTATAATAAGAAATTCCCCCTCTGCACATGAAGCACTGTGGCTAAGAACGCTGTACTTGCACTCTAGTCCTCCTGCGGCAGTCAACGCACTGGAGTTGGGTTGTTTTTTCCTGTAATTAATCTCTCAAGCAGGTGGTAGAGCAAAGATCCAAAACCTTAGAAAAGGACACATCTGAAGCCCTGATTTCTGTTCTAGTCCTGTTTGCCTTGTGACACGTTGCATTTATTCACATACTACTTTTTGCCATTAACCTGCCCATAAAGTCAACATTGCATCAGCATCTTTTTGGACCATGATGACTACCAACGGCTTCATGCTCATTTTTAAACCAAATGTAATTGTAGTTCTGATGACAAGAAACAGGACACAAAATGAAGTTACTGAGTTCAAAAAAATCACTGAAGCTTTGGTAGCCTCCATTCCCTCCCACTCATCAACACTTCCCACGTTTGACCCAGAACTCATTAACCACACAGCAAAGTCCAAACACAAAGAAGGAACCTACAAGCTGGCAACACAGAAAACAGCATCACTTGCTCCTGTTCTTATTTGCATTTTCCCCTCTAACCCTTGTGTTGCTGAAAGGCACCTTCACTTGTTTAGACAAGACTGTTTCTACTCCCACAGTTTTTTTCAGTTCTGGCCCCTAGAGGAACAAAATACATTGGTTTTGTTTTTCCATTTTTCTGCCCTCCTTAACCAGAAAACAACTTATGTGTATTTATTTTTAGGTGCTAAAAACCATCACTTCTGTGCCTTTTACTAACTCACAGCCCTTCAATCCTGCTCCACTTTTCCCCCCGCAATGACCCGGGAGAGCGAATACTAGCAGTACATTTCCAAGTGCTCCTGTAATGCCCACTGCTAGAATATGCCCTAAGAAGAGCCCCTGCCACGGCTAGCAGCTACAGCTGGAGGGGAAATACATGATAGCATTCCTATAATAAAAAGGAGTTCTAATTTTAGAAAACGAAAAAATAAATGGCTGCAGGCCTATATAATCTACACATCAGCACAACAAGATGCTTAGTCAATAAAATAGTTCAACTAAGTGATCTCAGCATGTAATTCCATAAGGATTTTTTTTCAGGGGGAAATGCTATCATTTTCCATTTCTGTTTAATGAATCATGTGAATTATAGTAACATTACAAATGGTTCTCTTTGCAGCCTATTAGTTTGTTTCTGTAGGGTTCTAATGGAAGACATGCTTCATTTAAATCTTAGCTTGCCCCCAAGCCATAAAGAATAAATTGTATTATCATAAGCAGTTACCTTTTAAAATTATCTTATCAAAAGAAAGTATTTTGCATTGTTGAGGAGGGTTATTACCATTTTAGGCAAAATGCTGCAGGCACTTCACTTTTTTTTTTTAATAAATATAAATAATTGCAGCAAAGAGACCAAGGGGCTGGAACTGTCTAGGCATCCTCAAGGCATGAGGATGAACATCATCGTCAGAACACTATTGTTCTCCATCAGTAGTAAATTGAATCATTCACAGGTTCACAGAGTTTAAGGCCACAGGAGACGGTACAATCATTTAGTCTAAACTCCTGCGCATCACAGGCTGCTGCATTTCACCCACTTGCCCCTTTACTGAAACCAATAGCTAATGCATTTGACTACATCATAGCCAGTGTGTCGCTGAAGTGGATCTTCCAGAAGAGCATCCTGTCTGGATTCAAACACTATTGGGAGAAGTGGGATTCACCCCTTCCAGAAGGTGCTCATCCAAGCGAGGGATCACCCTCACTCTGCTTTTCAGACTTTTTTCTTGACATAGCCCTGAAGCATCACAAGTATTTCTATTTTTAGTGACTACTGTCAGAATTTCACAGTAGGACAGACATTATGACTATAAATGCACAGCTATATATAGTCATGTAGGAAAGCATTCAAGATAAATGAGAAGACACCTTTAAAAGGTGTCTCAGACAGTTCAGTGGGTCTGATCGGTCATTGCACACTTTAAACCCGATGGCATTGCTCCCCAGCCAGCAACTCCACTTAGCCAAAACAGCCTTGCCGAAGCAGATCAGAGACGTGGCAGCCCAAGCCAGAGGGTCACCCAGGAGCAAGAGGGCATCTGTCACCCAAGGCTGGATCAGTTCATCTCACTCAAGCAGATCCCTGACCAAACTTCTTAAAAAGCTTCCAGTGGCAGAGATCAAGTGCTTCCCAAGCACGGTAATCCCATGCTTCGTTAGTTTCATCAGTGGAAAGGTTTTCATAATATTTAATTAAACCTCCTTTTTTTGCTATTTCACTCCATTTCTTCTAGACCAGTCTAGAATGGACGAGAGATAATTTCTTCCTCTGCAGTTTGTGGGGGTTGTTAGGGTTTGTTTTGGTGGGGTTCTGGGGTTTTTGTTTGTTTGGTTGTTGTTTTGGGGTTTTTTTTAAACATATTTGAAGAACAACATTCTGCTCAATCTTTTCTAGACTGAGCAATTCCAGTTTTCTCAGCCTTTTCATATGGATCGGCATTATGCCCCAAGTTAGGAATTAGGTCAGAAGGCATCAGGTATCTCAGTAACTTTCTTAATGTAAGCTAACTCTAAAAAGTAAAAAAAAAAAAATCCATGAGTTTTCTGAATCCCACCAGGACCACTTAGCTGAAGAATTCCATATCTAGCTATTTTTCAAAGATACAGCATCTTTGATTTGAATAACCCATATCACCACAAGTCTGTAGCTCTTCTAACCTAGCATAATGTGTATGCTCTGAATCAGAAAATACTATGGTCTGGGCAAGAATTTGGACAACAGAAGAATCAGTTCTAGGTGATAATGTGTATGTGTTGATGGAGTGTTCCACTTCAAGACACTTCATTTCACAAGCTACTATCCAGGTCACTAACTGCAGGAAGCCTCCATTTATTCAGCATCCTATGCCAAAAGTTTGTCATATGAATAAAGCGATACATATTCATAGTCCAGCTGCTATTTGAACCATCATAGTCTGAATAGATGAGCAGCAGTGACATAAAAACACCAGGTAACTCAGTCACCGTGCTTCTCAGTAATAAAAATGCAAATAAAATAGGAAATAAGAATACTTGCTACTACCAAGAAAAATTAAAGTGCTGTCAATTTAATGCAGTTATGCTTTTTCAGTAAAATAGCATCTGTTCTATCACACTGAGCAGTAATAATACCCTGAAAACACAAGGTCAAAAGCCTTCTAATGACACATTATGGAGCCCACTTTTGCTGTGTCCACCTTGTGAATGACATTCTTTTTTAGAAAATGAAAGAAAAGAAATACATCTGGGAAAGAAATATATTAATTACACAGCTATCTACTGTAGTTCTGACAGTGGATGGGATGACAGACTTTACAGGGTTATTTCTCTCCAATGCACAGAAAATGGATTTTAATTTCTAACAAATTGTGTGTGTACATATGCGCATGTCTACACATCCACAAACACGTTTTGGAAATGACAGGTCTGGAATGAAGACTGCCTCAAACTCCACAAGAACCCAAAAGGTTAACATTGCCAAGCAACAGGCCAAGAACATGTCATGAACTTCCCAGCTTTACACATCCCAATACAACAACATGCAAAACAAATTGTGTAGAGGCAGCCCACTAAAGCCACAAATAACTCTGGACACCTGCCATGCTCAGAAAAATAGGGGCAGAAGGCTCGCTTGTTGTCAGAGTATCGAACTGCCTTCAGGCTTGTAGGATTTGTGATACTAACTCAGAAGAGCAGCCCATCTGGTCTGATATCCTGCACGCTGCCAGGCACCATCCGTCTGTCCTTCTAGTTATCCCGCCTGAGCAAGGGACCGTTGACCACCTCTTGGTGAGGCTCAAAAAGTAGCACGAGCAGCAGATTGGTGACTGAGTCCTGGGAGGAAAGGGACATCACTTATCCCTCGGGACATACTTTCTGGGCTGGGTGACCACAATGCTCCCATCACCTGCCAGTCCAGGGCACTTCTGCTTGAGGCACCTTCCTGAAAACAAGCATTCCCCCAAGCCCAAGCAGCTTCCCAATAAGCCGGTCTGAGCCTCAGTGTGCAAAGGCTAGGAATATTCCCTCTACAGTACTTCAAAGGCTCATTTTGTGCAATCGGTTACAGAAACTTGTGTTTGAGGCCAGCCAGGGAGGCTGAGTCTCCACAGCTCCTGCTTTGCAGATCCCTGCGGTGCCAGCAGCTCCCTACCCCCTCCCTTGCTGCACGCTGCTGAGCTCCCACCTGCAAAGAAGCCCTGCCACACGGAGTTCTCCAGGTCCGTGATATGGAGAAGCAGTATTTCGGTCTGCCCGTGCCTCACGCCCGCGCTCCTTGCCATCTCCCAGCCTGCCCAGGTTTCCCTGCCTCACTGCCACACTGCTTCAGTCTCATCCCAGAGCACTGCGACACCCCTGACGCGGGAAATCATCTCACCACGGGCAAGCCCACGCAGCAAGTGTACGCCTGCCCTCAGGGTAAACGTTCCTCTGCTTGTGTTTTCAGATGGAGGATGTATAAACACGTCCCTGATCAGACACAACTTGGGATACTAATTGTAATAATTTGCAAGTTACAGGCATAACAATTGCTTCAACCTGAAGTTGTCAGAGGGTAGGGTAAGACACAGGGACTCTGCAAATTAAACCATGCTGGCAACCACTTAAAAGTGCTCCTAATAGGTTTGGCTGTAGCAGCTTATTAACTGACTTGAGAAGTCCTGCCATGAGGAAAGGGCCTTCCTTTTATGAGCTACAGAAAATAAATTAGATTTTTTCCTCCACTCTTTGTAGGTAGAAAAAGCTCTTTGATATCCAAAAACATGGAACAATAAATTGCCATAAAAAAACAGACAACCAATTTAATTAAAAAAGTGGAACCTGTTTTGCTATTTCACATTTCTGTCTCTCATCAGCAATGTGAAGTTACAATGCTGGATTTGTGTATAAATATACATGTATATATCTATACATACACACACATTTTTGGGGATGGCTTTTTTTGTTGGTGGTTAGGCTTTGCTTCTTTCAAACAACAGTTGGAGAGAGACAAGATTTGGAAGGACGCAGTTCTGTGCACTTACAACCTGGCTCTCCTCTCCTTTACTTACTTCAAGGTTCTGGGGTAGCAAACGGACCAGGAGCGTGGCGTTTGGGCTGGGGTGCTGCTCACACAGCAAAATACCAGGCGACGTGCCCGCCGTTGCCCTGCGGCTGAAATGCGCAGCTCAGCCTCCTGCAGCAGCTTGAGCCAGGCTGTGCCCCCATGCAGGCTCCTGAGCAAGGGCAGAGCTGACGTCGCTGCTGAAGACTGGGGAAGGGCGAGAAAGGGGCAGGGGAGGGGATGAGCACTTTGACTTCCAGAGATGGGGGCAAAAAAGTCCCAGGAGAGGCGCTCATGGGGGCAGGGTATCTGTTAAGGAAAGACGGTGCACATGGGAAACAGGGCAGAAAGACCCTAGGAGCCAGGACAGTGGGTGACACCGTGCAGAGCTCTCCCTGCCCTCGGCACGCTCCTGTAGCCCATGGGAAGCCAATTCCATTCAGGATTTTGCTATTTACACAGACAACTTCACAAGGGGAGATGTAGGTAAGCTGTCACTGCAGCATGCAAGCAGGCAGCTGAGGGTCCCAGATCCCAGGCTCTTCTCCTACCATAGGCTCTTCCAAGGGGTTTTTTGCAGCAGCCCCAAACATAACACTGTGCCTTGCCCAAACTCTTAAGGGAAAGGGTTTTCAGATTTGGGGTGGAATTCTTTGCAGAGAAAAACCAAGATTAACCAACAGTCTTTTCTCTCCCAGAGCATGCTTGGTCAGACAGGTAGCTCCGTCAGGAATTGACCTGTCCTAGCCTTCACTCCCCTGGCCCAAAGCTACTCCATGAAGTGCAAAGCACAAAGTGAAATAAATTAAGAGATAGTAAATAACCAAACAGCAACTCAAAGTTTGAATTCGGACCACAATCATGCAAAGAAATATTCCTGTCCTTATCTCTAGACACAGCTCTCATCCACTGATGCCAGAGGCATGAGTCTTTACAGGACCAAAACATGATCAGTTCATAATTGCAAAAATCTCCCAAGCACCAGGCTTTTAATTGTTTCTGTAAGTTTTGCCTAAGAGCTATTTTAATTCCAAGCAGTTGTCTTAAAAAAGAACGAAAGGAAAACAACTTAATATGTAGGGCTCTACTGTGATGGCTCATTATTGATTGAGAAGACAAGAAATAAGTTGCTGAAAATATATTTTATGAATACTTTGAGAAAAGTTTCAGAGACTAGACAAGAGATTCTAAGGCAAGTGTGTGCATCTCTGCACAGTAAGAGAATTGCACAACACCCTGGGAGCAGGTACTTTGAGGAAGTCGGGATGTTCCTCTTTGGGGTGATTGAGTGCTTGACACAGGTACAAAACAAAGACTGCAAGGGGTAAATAACAAATGAAAGCAGAACGCCTATCATCCTGGTCTGTACAGACACTACCTTGAGAGTACGGGTAGGTCTAACTCGGGCAGTCTGGCCCAGTGCCACAGGCCACCACAGAACCAACCTCGGGTCCATGCAGGTCTAGCAGAGCCACCAAAAAATGTTTGTGCAGGTCTGGCCCTTTCAGGAGCGCAGACCTGGCTGCTGGCTCCCGCGTGGGCACAGCCTGTGACAAGCCAAATTCGGTGTTCACGCAGCCCACCGCACACTGCCAGGCACACGGGGCTGTGCAGCGGTGGTCTGTGCCTCCCCGTACCAGCTCAGAGCATGAGGTCTAGGTACGCTATCTGCGGGCCTTAAAAAAAAAAAATTTCCCCCTCTCCCCGTAAGATATGTAGAACCTCTCCTACTTTAAGGCACTTTTCATCAATTATCTCAACCCATCTGGCTTCTTCTCCAAGTTGCATTGATTATGAGCATCCTGTGCCCTAGAGATAAAAAACACCAGCCCCATTTCCCCCCTGTGCCTTCTCCATATTGGCTCATAACGTGATGAGACTGGTGATGAATAGCCTGCTGGGAAATCAATAAGAGCACAGACATGTCACAGCCCCAAGATTAATGGAACTGACTTGGCACAGAAAACTTCCCTTCGTTTGCACAGCCAGCCCACAATGCTTGTCAGTTCAAGTTTCCTTAACCACGGGCATATATTTGACTTGCACGGCCGTCCTCTAAATTGGAGTTCACTGATTTCCACAATTCTAGCTGCAGAGTCACCAGTAAAAAAGCCTGCGCCAGGCTAAATCAGAAGAGACCATAAAGACTGAAAAAAAAAAAAAGTACCTTTCTTCCTCAGTAGTCATGAGCAGAATTAAAAAAAAAAAAAAAAAACAGCCAAACAAAAAGCCCCAAACACTGTCTTCACAGATTGGTTCTGGCAGGCTAACAGCTGTATTTTGTTAGTGATAATCATTTTTGGGAAGGCCAATTAACTTTTCTATTAATCCATCAAATCAGTCCCACACCTTGCTTTAGTTTTAAATCTGATACAGCTCAGAATCGCTCTTCTCCAGTGTGACTGCTGCAAGTGCAGCCCATGAAGGAGCCGGTTGCTACATCACCTTTTCCACATTCCTCTGGAGCGCGAGCATCCAGTTTTCAGTTAGCACAACCCTGACAAGCAAGTCTCCCATTGCAGAAGTCCCTCTTCAGTCTGTAATGGAAAACCCTCAGACAGTCTCGGTGAGATCTAATGGAAAATGAAATGGACTTCCCTAAGCAACAACTGTGTTGGTGGGTGAACCCAGTAGCAGGTATTCCAGAAGTCAAGAAAACAAAAAGCAGAAAGGCAGAGACAACAGAGTACCGCAAATCTTACAACTTATAAAATCTATAATATGCACCCAACAGGTGTATAATTTAAAGTGCTTTAGATTAGCTATTAAGTAGCAAGTAATAGCTGCCATTAACTCCAGAATAAGCAAGGTCACACCAACTCCGAGGATCTGTTCTACTCACTACTTTCAGCTCAGCATTTTTTCTCTAGATCCTGAGAAACAGTGCAGTCTGAGATTGCATTCCCAACGTGACACAAAGGAAATGGGGATATCTACACTTTAGCAGTGCTTAACACAAAGAAAAATGTTTCTTAAATCAGACACTGTAAAGCAAAATATTTCAGTTTCTTCTCACGCTTAGTGTCCAGCCTCCAATCACCTTGTAATAAGCTGAAATGGGGCAGGGTGTGAACAGACAGCACTTCCGCTCATTCCCAACTCTTAATGATACCTTATTTTAATAACATGAATTATTCATTGACATTTGAGAGCATGCATAACTGTACATAACTCCTCCTGGAGGGTGGGGTAGATGGAGGGTTTCATGGCTTTAGGACCACACTGCAACTGTTTGATGAATTTCCCCACCTCCGTGCTTAAAACCCATTAGTCTCTGATCCTTAAACATAGGATACAGCACTTGATTTACCTGCAATAAAGTCAAAATCATTGCACGTTGATTCCCCCACACCTGGGTCCTCCATCCACAGCTCAGGAAAGGACCTCTGGAGACATTTCTAGGACCAACAGTACTCTGTAGCCAGAACTTCATCCTTAACGTTGCCATTACAAAGCACAAGAATTACACAATTTAATTTTCAGCCTGTACCTATGGGGATTAGAAACTACACAGTACAAAGCTGCCCCATTGTATGCAAACGAAACACCAGCTCTGAAAAGCCAACCTGGATCCTGGAAGCAGGGGGGAGTGGGAGGGAAATGAAAGAGCATGTGTGTAAAATACAGATAAGAAAGCAAATCCCAGCTGTCTTCCTTATCAGCCCTTCCTATTTCTCAGGCAAGAACATGTAATTTTGTGCCGTAATAGCAAAGGTTGGAGTGACTGCTGTCACATTTGAATGATACTGCTATAGCTTCCCTCTTTATACGTATCTGAAATGGGAATCTTGGAATCCGTTCTCTGGGTACCATTCGGTTTTTTCCAACGCTTGTCTTAGTCCCTCCCTTTCTATAAAACACGCCTTTCTGAAGCACGGATCTGAGATAAATAACAATACTGTGCCTTGCATGTTCAGAGACTTTCAGAAATGTCCTATCAGTTATCCTTTCAGTGAGCTATAATTTGTGCTCACATAAACCTAAGGTAAAACTGACACCAAAAATAAGATTTACCCAGGCCCAGAGCGAATCCCTGTTGAAACAAAGTTCCCTCTTCCTACAACAGAAATGGAGACTTAATGCCTTCCTGGATGAAAGGACCACAGAACATGCTCACCTTAGAGAACATGGGGAACGGTCCAATTTTATTCCATCAATGGAAGAAGCACAAATGACTTCAAAAAAGCAACTGTAGGTCTGAATGGGTGGATGGAAACGGGACCACGACTTCTCAGGGAGGCACCAGAGCCGGGGACTCCGCTTAAAATACCAACTGAGAGCAACGCCAGTCACTTACACGGGCTGTCACAGCTGGTCTCAGCCTACAAGTTTCCTCTGAAAACTTTGTGAAGAATCTGTTCAACACTTACATGTTGTAGCTTTAAGCACACACTTCATCCCCATTCAGCTCAAGAATTTTACTTTTCTAATCATTAGTGTTAGCATTACACATAGACAGTATTATACATGATCAAATTTATATGAATGAGAAATATGCATTTCTAGATAATCAACAATTTTGCAATGCAACTGTAAGCAAGAGTTGAATTAATCTTATATTTCAAACCTTAAATCTTTACTTAATGTGTACCTAAGGACATCGCTTAAATTCTGCATACGCACGCTTGTCAGGTTTTTTACTAAATTAATGTGGTAAATAGCTGTAGAAAAAAGATTAGGTGAAATAAATTCAGAGACTCGTGAAATTACAAAGGTACTCTTTTACAGAAGGAAACCATGGTTTCACGTTTCAGGCCCCTAGAATATAGCCTTTAAGAATTCATATCAGCTTCCCTTGTTCTGCTGGGAAAAACAATGCAGTGATTTTTTTCTTTTTTAATACACTGATATTTCATTAAAAATGGACCCAAGCCCCGGTCCCCCTCTTACACTGCCCTGGCAGTGGCAGCACTGCCTCTTTGCTGCACGCTCCATTTCCCACATGAAAAACACCTTTCAGCCCCACTTCCCGAGCTCTGGCACTTTTGACTGATAGCACAAAATTGAACTGCACTAAGCACACATTAGAAAATCTGATAAATATTGTTTGGAAATATAATTGAGGTTTAACTGGAGCATGAATTTTTCACTTTGAGGCAAAGATTTCTCCACTTATTTATGAGAAAGATTTAGCGTTACAAACAACGATGACAGTTAAGATAAATGTTAACCTAAGTTATGCTTTTCCTCATAACCTGCAGAGCCTTTTTTGTCACCACTGCACACATCGCTAGACAGAGCTGCAAAAACCTCAAGATACTCCCATCCCCTGCTCTTTTCAGGTTCAACACTGGCTGCAAAAGAGATGAGAAGCATCTAACACATTTGGGGTTCAAAATCCTGAGGAAAGTTTTTGAGCTGCACATCAAGACTGAGGCTCGGTTTACCCTTAGATCATGTTTCGTGTCAACGTGACTTCTGACACACCAGTTGATAGCTTCGCCGTGAATATTTAAGAGCAAAGCGTTCACCTGAGTTGTTTTATGATACAACACTCGCCTCCTGGCAGTTGTTTTGCTCTCAGCCTGTACAACACTTCTACAAATTGGTAAAGAGAAATCAGATCAAGATGGCCATTATCTAGGTGCCAGAGATAACAGGAAAACGCTATCAGTTTTTAATCTAAAGCTTTGTATTTTAGTATTCTAGGAAATTTCTTACCTATGGTGCTGACAGACTGGTGATCAGAAATGCAGAAGCTATTGTTTGCCCGAGCACTCAGCCACATCCTACACGTTGTGCCAAGCACTGTGCAAACACACACAAAACAAACCCTATGCCCCCAAAAAACCTCACAATCCTGGTACATTAAATAAAACATCTTTTGATAGATGGTGAAAAAGCTAATTCCATTTTAATATTAGCAGAGTAGTTGATAATAAACAATATTCTTACACTTTAATCTGTGTTTTCATAGGTTTAATTCTGCATTTGAATGTAACAATCACTCACATTTAAACTGCAAAAACATGTGCTGCTCTAATCGCAGCTCCACTAACAAGGAGCCAAAGGTACCAAACAGTGTTATATTAAATCAAGGATGAATGTTAAAAAATCCTATATAGCATCAGGTCAGAGCAGGCACTGGACTTGAATGCTAACGGCTTAGCCCTCCTGCTCTATCTTTCTATTAACACTGGTTTTCAACTGTGCAAACAAGATAGTAACAACACTCCACTACGCAGCAAATGCTAAATTCAGATCCCGGCTCCATGCCTCATAAATTTTCATCCTGGCATCGCTTCTTGTTCTTTTTACAGCATTTTAAAAATGTAGGTTATCCTTTGCATTTTAAGCAGACACGATTGTATCAAATGCCTGGATTTTACAGCAGCCAAGATGTTCCTAAGTTTGATGAACTGATCTCAAGCAAGATAAATTATGTCAGTTGTCTGCTTTGTCAGTAAATCAAGAGTTGACATTTCCCTGATTTGTAAAGGTATAATGTTGCAGTGAAGAAAAGTATGCTCTTGAAAATCTGTATGGCAAGGTTAGATTAATAAGCAGTTTAAAGAAAATGTCCCAATGTAATGGACTTGGAACATCCAAACTCAATTCCAGTTCATTTGCTATTTCTCAGGTTTTCTTTTTTAGGAATTCAAGAGATGCTGTATAAAACATTTTATGGAATACTCCATCTATGTGCTCCTTTGCTTTACAATAATTGACAACATTTACATATATTTCCATGTCATATTATGCCATAAATTTGCATAGATCCAGGTAAAATTGTTCTGATTTAGACATGCTGCTTCAATGAATTTCAGGTGCTGAATCACATCTCAACTCTGAATTGCACTGCTCCCACAATTCCCTCTCCTGTAAAGCACTGCAGAATCTATCCCCACAGGGAATAACCCTGACGGTGCTTCTGCACTGTCCTGCTAAGCTGCACGGGCGTTTGGCTGTAGCGGTTCCCTGCATCAGCGCAGTTCTCCGAACCAGACGCTGCAGAGGTGACCGCGCACTATGTGGCTCAGCTCCCCAGCCCACCGGCCCCAGGAAAGGTCCCGTGCTGCCTTTCCTGTAATCATAACCCCTCCTCTCTCTGTATGCTTAAGTGAAGGAAACGTGTTTTGGGTGGCGACCCAGCATTGTTCAGGGTGGCAACACATTCCACTTCAAGGCAGAATTGAAGAGAGGGATTCTACCAATTTTCATATTGTGAAGTTAATTTAACCAGTTTAACCCACTTTGTTCATTCACACTGCTTTCTGGAGCTATTTTTACTGCTCTGAAGCCATACTTTAAAAGCACAGATGGTTCCCGAAATGAACAAAAACAAACCCTACTTGAGCAGGCCTGGGAACAGTTATATCAAAGTGTTAGAATTTTTTTAAAAGGCAATTTGGGGTTGTGTTTTGTTTTACACTACCTAAAACGTACTGGTTAGCAGCAGAGATGCCATGAATTTGTATGTGACACTTGGCAAATGTACTAACCATCTGGCCCCTGTAAAGCGTATACAGGGCATCACAGAGCCTCACGGGGAAAATGTTTTCTTAATTACACTTTGAGCACCATCAGTAATTTTTTTTTTTTTTTATAGGACCAGTCATCACTGAATCTCATTGAGTAGAGGCTTTTGCATTGGGAAGTAGAAAGTAAAACAATGGGAGGTTATATGTGCTATTTCTAATATCCCTTTGAACACAACTAAGAGACTGATGAACCATCATTTATATAATGAACTCTTAATGCTTTACCTTTAGGGAATAAAGCTAGAATCCAGCTACAATGCCCAGGCTCCGTCACCTACGCAAACTCATAGTAAGGCAGTCCCTCGCCATTGAAGTAGATGAGGCCATAGGAAGCAGAGCCTAACAGCTTTGTAAGAGAAGCCTCCCAAGATCTCGGAGCAGGTCACTAACAAAGGTGTAGGTAGCACACAATCCCCAACATCTAGTTATTCCTATTCAACAGATCAAGCTGTCTCCAAAGGCCTCAAATCTTCAGTACGTTCAAGGCAATGAACGCACTGAAAGGCAGCATTTGAGAAAACAGGGACTTTGCCCGGTAAGGAGCTTCCTGTCATTCCAGGAAGCAGAGTACTGCTCTAAGCATATGTTATTTTTAGTTAATAAAAAGCAATAAAGCAGGAGGAGAAAAATAGACTGAATGTATTGATTGAAAAGCCCGTACCACTGAGCACATTTAGCTCTTCCTAACTCCAGCATCGTATTTTTCCTGAACTAGCACCATACAGCCACGAAATCTTCAGAAACTGAAGACCAGTCAGATTCTTCCCCCTAGCAATAATCCAGACCCTCAATCACACAGTGTAAAATATATTTTACCTCTGCAACTACCAACCTGTGCCCAAGACTTGCAAGTGTAAAAAATCCTCTGCTTCCTTCAACTCCGCTCCCGATTCTAACCATACCCAAAATGAGTAATCAGCCATCAGGAACGATCAGGAAATTTTTGCCTCTGTCAAAACATTCCCAACCCCACACCAGATAGAGGCAGACGCAGTGATAAATTTGGCTCAGTAGCCTCCCCTTGCCAGACCCTCTCCCTCATCTTCCACCTCTGCCCACTCAGCCCACCCAGTCGCTCCCCCAGCGGTGACTGCCTCTGCTCTGCCTTCCCCATGAAACTATCCTCAAAGCAACCGGAGCGTCCTGCCTAAGCTGCGCCTGTCGCAAGCAAAGAATGACATGTCACTTGAGGGCAGAGCCGTGAAGGACAGGTCTAGAGAACAGATGCTCTTTCCATATAGGCACTTTATGGGACCTCTTTACTTGCTGCTTTGGATAGAATTCTTCTGAAAGTAGATGCTACTGCTTCGCAGTGGGGAGAAAGAGAACAAGAATAGTTACCTGAATACATTGTGAAGTCAAATATTACTAAAAGCAAGTACTGAAACTTAAGGATGCTACCAACCCAACACCTTGTGCAAATACTTTTAGCAATGTATAAAAAGAAATTGAGAAATAGTGGAAGTGTATCACAGCCTTGCAAGATTATCTTGTGGAAACAAAATGCATTTAAGCTTGCCAGATGGTGCCAACAGCTCTTTACCTTGATCTTTCTTTGTATCATTAGTATTTGCATTACAGTAGAGAGATTGCAACAGAAGTCAACCTACCATTGTGCTTAGGATTTTACAAATAGCAGAAATAGATAATTCCTGCCCTGAAAGCCTTGGAGCTCACATCTAGAATAAGAGGAAAGATAATTAACTTTTTACTCAGTTTGGAGACTGCGCTCAAATCAACCAACGTCCGCTTCAGTGTTGGCACCAGGTTTCCTCTCCAGTCTGCAAGGCTGTGTGTTTTCCCCTGGCCTCCTAAAGCTGGGAGTACAGGTTTGGTTCTTCCCAGCCCTTTAGAAGGCAGGGGTGACCACAAACAAGACTCACTGTTGGGTAGTGTTGCTGCAAGCTTTTGCTTTCTTTCATAGAGACTTAAAAGCAAGAACCCAAATTCCATTTCATCTTGCAGCCTCGGTGCATCCCATGGTACAAGCCGAGTCCAAAGCCAAGCAGCAGCAGGAGGTGGCTGCCCCCTTCCACCCCAGGGCTTAAGCACAGGGGCTGTCACAAGTCCCAGCTTGCTGGCCGGGCAGTAGCCAGCATTCACCTGATGCTTCTCCTCTCACCTCCCAGGAACGAGGCAGAACTGAGAGACCCAGCCCACAGCAGCAATGCTGCTACCAAAACGCCCTTTGCTCATGGATGTGGCCAAGATAAGCATTTAGCGTCTAATAAATTAGTAAGAGGGCCGGAGGAGTGGATGACACCAAAGACTCCCAATAGCCCAGGGCAGTGACCACGACAGTAGGACAGGCAGGTTCATTTAATCGCTGTTTGACTGCTGTGCAGCATATTTCTCGGCCAGGAGGGCTGGGAACACAGGCACCCCATCTGGGTGGCCAGCACACGGCAGTTACGTGCCCAGAGCTGCCCAGGGAAGTAGTGAGCGGGGATCCTTTTTGTATCAGCTGCTTTCAAAGTAACAGGGAGTGTCATTGCTCATCTTTTGGACTAGATTTGAGACCAAGCTGAATTCGGCTGGCTTAATTAGCTAACCTAAATAAACATCATTTACAAGACCTAAACATTTAAAACACCCTGTTAAGCATCTGAAACGTAAATGCTTTAATTATAGACTAGCTCAAGATTTAAGTAACACTGGGATAAATGCTATAGAGCAGCTGTCTATGAATATTTTACAATGAGATTGCTCTGTTCTCCAGGTCCACGGAGACTATGAGGTTGGGAGGAACACATTCATTCTTTGAAACGCCCCTTCTCCTTTCTCTGTAGGGTGCAACTGCCCAGCTATCACCACCAGCTCTGCTAGTTTGCCAAAAGCTTTGTCCTCAGTGAAGTGCCTACAGTGAGCCCTGATATTTGGGGTTTCTCTGCTGCTGTGCTGAATTCTGTTCTTTGCTTCTGTGGCTCTACTCACTATCCAGCTAAATGACAAGAAGGATTCCCTTGACTGCAGTGCGCTCTGAACCAGACCCCAAAATCTACATGACCATCTTTAAAATCTACAGAGAAAGCCTGGCTTTCATTTTCTCTTTAAAAATCCATTAACAGAGTGCTGTAAAGGGACTAACACCCTTGAAAATAAGACCACAAATGCCCAAGGAAGAGGGCTTCAAATTACAAAGATGACCAAAAGTCACTGCTAAACCATTTATTCATCCGCCTCAACTCCAGCACATAATTGCACTGGTCACTGCTCTCAGCTCCAGCTGGGACTCACTGCTTTGCAAATGCAGCCCTAGAAGGTTTGACTAAGTAGGGAAAGATCAGTATTTTCCTGACTTTCTCCAGCTGATTCCAAGATTTGCATCTCGGGGCATTCTGGTTTCTTATAACGAGCTATGTCCTGGTGTAAGAACAGCTTGTGAAAGCCCAGCCAAGATGACTATTGCATCTGATGCTGTACCAATACCGTACGAAAAAGTATTTCTTACTCCAAACAGATGCAACAGAAAAGCCATCGGTGCTTTACCCACAATTCTGAGTCTGTCTCCTGAGTTCCAACCTAGTGCTGGATCTCAGACATCAATATCTAGAAAATGGCAAAAAGGACTTACACTGCTGACATTCCTATTTCATCAGGAAAATTCAAAATTTCTGTAGTTTGAGACAGTATAATTTGTTCTAAACATAAAAGTACCCAAGGGCTTTTGTCCTAAATATTAATGATGGCCACAGATCTCTTATTTAATGTAAAATATGAGCAAACAGGCAAACTGAATCAGTCATCAGGGAGCAGAAGCAAAGCAGCCAATTTCACCTTCAGACGAGGAACACTCCATCCCCTGAATCTGTTGAACACCTGCAATACATTGATTGCACTTAAACAACTAGCTTTAGAATGCTAATTTCATCTCTGCCTCCAAAATGCAGCATTTCTTTACACACAAAGCACTAGCTGTTCAGCTTTTTTTTTTTTTTTTTTTTTTTTTTTTTTTTTGCTATATATAGTAAATGGAGCAAGTGATTTTTTTCTTTAACTACAGACTGGAAACTTCATTCCTATTACAGTGACAGTAATCTATTAGTGAAGGAAATCAAGTTTTTACTCACTGCAGGAGGGGAAAGAGATACTTAAGCTTTTATGTCAGTTCATTCTCCATTAATGATAAACATTGCAAGCCTGGCAGGAATAGATCATCTTGCATTTATTGCTATGAGTATATTAAGAATTAACAACAGGCAGAGTAGTAATTAAACACCACATGTCTTTACCAACTCTGCTGCCAGAGCAGTTCCCTGTACAACTGGATTGACCAGAAGCATGTACCTAAGAGGAATTTTAGTGCAGATCAAGAAGAGCTCCTGCTAAAGGCATGGCAGACCATAGTTACCAGGCCCTGCCTCCAGAAGATGTGGGAAGACGCCAAACAGGGAACCTGGGAACCCTGCAGCAGACTCCTAGAACACCCTGCAGCAGCAGGTGCCTCATCCCTGATCCCTGTGGGAAGGTCACCAGCATCCCAGGGGATCAGCCTCACGGACCAAAAAATTGCTTATTATGTTACTGTTACTATGCTCAAATTAAACTTTATTTTAATTTTTCTCTTCTTCTATTACTGCAAGTTTTTTCCTACTGGTTTCTTTTACTGGTTATTGCATCAACTTAAGGCTCCCACATTCCAAACAGTTTGTTTATGCTGTCACAATAAATTCGAAGTGTGTTCTGTTTGCATTATGTTTTCCCTTTTCTCCCTTATTCAGTGCTTCCAGATTTATTAAATACAAGTGCCCTAATGCATGCCAGCCTTATTATCCTTTTGGAAGACCTCAAGGCATATTTATTTTATTAACTATCTTAGATCAAAGCAGTTAATTTACATTAATGTAAATAAAATACACAGATTACCTTAATGAGAAGCTAAAGCTTCATTTGATTCTTTGTATAATGTATCATCTGAAGACACATACATAAGTTTTCACAGCCCATATTTTCTACTCAGGGTCAACCATGTAACGTGCATTCCCTTATCATGAAAAATATTAGAAGTCCACAAAGGATTTTCAAAAAATAAAGTGCGTATTTTTATTGTCTTCTAAGATTCATCTTCCCCCACCCCCTGGAAAGAGTATTTCTAAGCAAATTTTCATAGCTTAAAGTTCTGTTCCGTTTAAATAAGTGGCCACACATTCTCATGAAGTTCCTCCAAACTGCTGGGGGGGGGTTCAGACTGAGTTGCAATGTGCATCGTGTCCCTTAGAAGATCCAGCTCCCAGGCCGTAGAAGAAGAGCTTAAAAGCCTAGGGCTTTGCAAAATTCAAATTCTTTTGCCAAAATCCAGCCAACAAATCATGCTTTGATCCACATTAGTGCACACTACCCACCTCTGGAGTTTCAGCGTGACTGTTCACAGCAATCCAAAATCTCTATACAAAGTCCCAGCCACAAATTCTATTTAGTATGATGCCAAAGCCAGTTTAGAATTTTATCTTGTCACACATTTAGTTGGGAGAACTTAAATGTTTTTTTTTCCCTCCTTACAAAAATCTGTTGTTTCCAGAACACTCATTTCTCTAGAAAGCCTCTCGAGTGCTTAGGACCTGCAGCGTATTCCAGACAGCTGATGAGAAGCCCCGGGGGTAAGGTACCACGGGCTACAGAGCGTGTTACACATACAACCTAACTTGGACAACTTCATAAAACCTGTAAAAATTGAAGATCTCTGTAACAAAAGATAAGGCTGCCTACAGCAGCCAGGTACTCCAGTCCAAGCATACTGGCAGCTCGCAATATGGTGAAACAAATACACTACACCACACAACCGCCAGGTTTGCTGGCCGAAAAAAAGCTTCTTGAATGCTTGTGTGCACAGTACAATAAATTACTGCTCCCGCCTTGCCTGGTGAATGCTGCCAGCTGAACGGCCTGCAGAGCTTTTTTCCCCCCCCACTGTTTCTTATACTGACAATTAAGCAGATTTATGCACAGAACAAAGCATTAAGGAAAGATGCAAGTGGATTTTCTGTAAGTGAAAAGGACTCTGCCTTTGCTGCACACACACTCCAGCTGTCCTTGGTGCACTCCACAGAAGCCCAAGTAACAAGCTCTTCTTGGAAGAGCAGCATCTGCAAAATTATGGTAGTTTCAAAAACCAAACTGTCCGAAGAAAATATAGTCATTTTACTGATGCTCCTGCTCTCACAGCACTCAAGCCTACAGGATCTTTGTCTCAAGAGATCTGGACTCAGATCAGAACATGTCTGAGGGTGAAAAGAAACAGAGGAATTTTCATCTGATTCCCGCTCTCAAATAGGTATTCTTGAGAATTCCAGCCTAATCTTCATATTATTTGCTTTATGAAACAATCTGAAAGAAACCAGAACTTTGGAAGGGCTTCTATCAAATGTACATATTAGCAATTTTTGCTATGACCTATTTCTCAGGCGTTCTCAGGTAAAAGTATTTATAGCAGTTCTGCAGGAAGAACTGAAATTAGAAAAACTCCATGAATAGAGCAGAACGCACATTGGGGTTCATTTTATTATTTAAATGTGTTCCTTTCACTCTAAACAGCAAAATTAAATAAAGAAGGAAAAGAAATATTCTAGCATTCAGAACAGTTCAAGAGTGACTTGCATTCATATCTATGTCTACATCTCTGTATTCATGCATATAGGGGCTGGGAATGCATCAATTCTAGCTAGCAAACGGAGTTAACTCTCGTACATAAAATGTGCCATTTAAATTCCAGAAGGGATAATGAACAGCACAGGAAAAAAAGACCACAAGAAAAAAACCACGATAAGCAATTTAAAATAGCTTTCAGTGACTACAATGTATTTTTCTTTCGAAATCCAGCAAATGCAATACCGCATAGCGAAGATATGGACGCTTGCCCAGTTTGCTGGAGCAGGTAAGTCAGTGTAACCTATCAGCCATCTGTTCTAATTGGACATAGAGCCCAAAGAAACATCATAAATATGCAAAGAACTACAAAAACACCCTGATGGAATTGCTGGATAACAATAGCTTTAATTTTTCATTTGTTTATTTGATTTGCTGTAATGAATGAGTTACTGGAGCGACATCTGGAATAACTGAAATGAGACAAATGAAACTTTAGGGCAAGATAAGTCTGTTAGAAGCAAATCTGCACTATTATTTTTGATACTGGTTTGGTTTTTTGAGTTAACACTCTTTGCTCAGTCATCTGCACCACTGTCATAAATGGATGGGGATCCTGGTTTTGTTTATGTATTAACTGCTAGCTTTGAGGGACTCTAGTTAATCTGGTAAACTAGATGATTTCATGGCCCTGTCACTCACAATCAAAACGTCTGATTTAATGCTTGGAGCAAGCCAGAGGAGTCACTGCCCCAAATGAACTGAATGATGTATCGCATTTTGCTATCAAAGACGTTGAAAGCGTTTTCCCCAGATCTTTGCAATTCAATGGCATCAAAAAGTATAATTGCAACTGGAGGGCAAGGATGGATGGACTGATGCGAAATCACTTGAACAAAAACTGTCATAATTATAAATGACAGGAAGCTCAGGGCGGCCAAACCTACACTGCGGCTTTGCCACGGAGAAAAGAACCAACAGCAGAACAAGGCCTTCAGAACAACTGTAAAAACTTAAGGGCTTTCGTAGAAACAAAGGACAGAAAAAAGCCACCAGAACCCCACGTCAGCTCTTAACAATTGCAAACAGCCAGCAGGCATTTAGTACAGGCATTTGACCAGAAAATTTCTTCCATACAACTACACATACAGCAGGCTGCGGTGGCCCCCTGGCAAGGCCAAACCCAGCAAAATACCAGGCGAGGAGAAAACAAAAGGTACCCAAGACAAACATCCTTGAGCCCTGCAGCCTTTGGCCAAGGCGTCCAGGTGATCCTTTTAGATCACGGATGCAGGACACTGCAGTTGGATGCGACTTACATTTTCATTTTGCTGGTATTTTGGTTTGGGGAAGCTGCCTTTGAAGAACAGAGCAGTGACAGAATCTGTGTGTTGGTAGGAGACTCATGGTAGTAAGACAGAAACCACCTCTGAACAACACCTACTCCCAACACCAACAATTCAAAGAGCTTTAATGCATCTTACTTCAAGCAGCAATTGTGAAGAGGAAATAGCAATCTTCATTAAGGATTAGGTAAACAATTAACTTATTAAGTTCAATCTTTTTAATGTGTGTCTGGGTACACAGAAATAAAAACACAAACACAAAGCTTAAGCACATTACAAGGGGAAAAAAGTTATGTTGGTTTCCACATTTAAAATGAACTCTTAGTAAGTTTTGCCTTTGATGTCTCAAACTTAGTGCTCCAAAAATCCACTTATCTGAAACAGGCTGGTTAGTTGTGAAATTATAGAAGACAAGTCTTGACTCCTTTCCCAGTAAGTTCAAGGAGGCCAGGATTTAGTCCTGCATCATATCCTCTGGTCTACACGTGCTCAGAGTGCTCACCACCCTCACCCTGAAGCCATATTTGGGCCTGACATGGCCTAGAACAGTTGTTTTAATAGCGCTTAGGTTATTAAGATTTTTATATTCCACCACAAAAGCACTGGGAATCTGGTTTCCAAGGAGCAGTGCAGTGCTAGTTATGAGGCATTAACTTGAGCATAAAACACAGGAGCCACCCCCAAGCAACCCATTCCTCCTCATTCATTCCCTCTCCACTGTAAGAAAAGGCAATAGATCAGCAGCAAGATGCCTGATGTTTTCAAGAAAGTCTTTGTCACATTCTGCTCTGAGCTTTTTTTATTTCTTTGTCTGTTTTATTTTATGGGACTTTTAATGAGAGGTTTCAACAACCCCATCATTAAAAAAAAAGGAAAGAGAAATAGGAAAAAGAAAAGGAATAATTAAATTTTTAAAGGTTCTTTCTGAAGGAAAATGGTCTTATATCATTTTAAATGTTTAAAATCTAGCTGACTCCAGCATTCCTGCTGATGACTTCAGCAACTTGCAAAGCAATTTAAAGAAATGAAGAGAGCCAGGAAATACAGTCTCTAGTAAAACCACATAGATTATCCCATTTGAGGGAAGAAACAGCAGACCAGATGCTCTTGACTTCTGAGGAGGCTTCCATAAATCACACATTTGTACGGGGCCTGACAACACCAATCCGCTGCCCGTGGGAACCAGGCACCGGAGGGAAGAGGAAGGAGCGTTCCACTGCAACAAATGCACCTGACACAAGTGCAGCACGTACTGAAAAGCTGCATCTACTGCAAATACTAGAACCCCAAAGTGCTTAGTTCTTAAATTAGTCTGACTCACTTAAGTGCATCCTTAGGCATGTTGCTGACCCCTCAGCCGGTGCAGCCAGGACAGAGGAAGGGATGTCCTTAGTCTGCTTGTCACAGTACTAAGTAACTTGAAATACATGCTTATGAGGACTGTCGGTTCTTAGTGCCTGCGTACCGATCTCCTGACAGCACGGCAAGTACCAAACCCACACGAACTCAAGCCATACCTCCACGCCTCTTCCCATGAACTTAGTCACTTGCTACCCATCGTTCCCAAAAACTCCCAGTGCTTCCCCCATCAAAGCCTAATCCTCCTGTCAGCAGAACTGAGGACCACCACTGAAATCGGGATCTTCAGAAAGGACAAGCAGAGACCATTCAGACCTGACAACATGTGGTGCAAATACATACCAGCAATTATGGTAAGTTTTTTGTCACTGGCTAGTAAGATTGCAAAAACTATTAGAATTACACAGGTCTCCCTCAGCACCCGAGACAGGCCATCACTTCACACTACCCAGCAAGAAGAAGCTTGTTCTTAGGCCGACCTTGCCAACCTAAAGATCGCCAGCCTATTCCTTGTATGCAGAAACACCACCACACCACTTCACGTTTTGTGCATCTATGACTATGTTAAAAGCCAAGCAGCATCTACCAATTAGTATTCAATCAAACGGCAGTTCACTCGGCTGCTTTTGTAAAGTCTCTGGCTACCGCCGGGGACGCCCCATCGATGCACCGGTGTTCTCCGGTCCTGCCAGCACATACCACAACGCCAACCAAACCACGCAGCCCCTCGCTCGGGCGCAGCATTTCTGAAGACATACAGCCATGAATTCCAAGTCTCCAGCCAACAAAGATTTTAACACATCCCTAGGGAAGCCGCTCTGCGGCTCTGCCTGTTAGAAACCAGCACCTTACTTCAAGCACAAACACCACTGCCTTCAGCTCCGAGCCACCAGCCCGTCGCACATCATCTGCTAAATCCGCACCTCACCCACGCCGTTGGCCCTCACCATGTGGGCACCGAGCCACGCAATGTCCTACCTTTTGGAGACAAGCGACGTGTCCTGGCGTGCTCCTCCACCAGAAGGGGCCAGCCCATGGCAGCCTCCTCGCTAGCAGGGGCTGCAGTAGGGCCTCCTCACGGCAGGGCCTCCTCACGGCCGGGCCTCCTGTCTGGCGATAGCTGCCACAGGGAGCTTGGCTTCAGGCCCCAGAGCTTCAGGGAAGAGCCAGCTCATCCCACCATCAGTTGGTCCAGTCAGGGTGCAGCGGAGATGGTGGATCCCTCACAGAACAGGCGCTGAAGGGACCCCGCTGCTGGCAGGCCAGGCCCTGTCCCGCCATGAGCAGTGAGGTGCTGCAGCAGCGGGTCAGCCCAGAGCGCGGGGCACTACAGTAGCAGGACAGCAGCCCCGGTCAGCCCAGAGCACAGGGCAAGTCTGCGGCAGTGGGGCCTGGACAATTTCAAGCCCAGAGCACAAGCCAGCACATCCAGGCAGGATCCGTCCCAGGGAAGGTAAACAGCACCAGGCAGAGCCCCAGGGAGGCTGGGTGAGGCCATGGTGGAGGCAGAGCTGGAGACCAGCTCCCTGCCGTGCTGTAGGGCAGGACTGAAGGTGGGGCTGGATGGAGATGGGCTCCAGCTGTAGGCAGAGAGGTCCAGTTACTGGTGAATTAGTATCATTAGCGCCCTCAGGGCCACCCACCTGCTGTGCTGAGCTCTGTCCATCCTGCTAGAGCCCCCAAGCAGGCTCTGCCTGTACGGGACAGGTGCCTCAGGGTGCCCTTCTGGGTGCGTGACAGCCTGTGCCTTCCTGCGGGTCCCCCTGCCTGGGCAGGAGCAGGCACAGCACCCCATCTGTGGCCTTGGGGGGACGGCTGGAGGGTGAGGGGGTCCAAGGACGGAGGGGTCTGTGTGAGGGGCTGCAGCAGCGAGTGTCTCGGATCAAGCAACGAGTAGCTCCACAGAGAAGGTATTGTAAAAATTTGTACTAGTGCTGTGGTGAGCGGAGACCTGGTAGCGCTGAGTTTACTCCTTAAGTCTGTCTATGTCTGTTTAAAATTCCTGGTCTTGCTTCTGCTTAACTGAAGCTACACAGGCTTGGAGAAGAGCTACAGCAGAAAGAAAATGGTGTTGCCAAGCTTGTTTTAACAAGAAAAACAGTGAGCATAGCCGCAAAACAAAACTTAGTCTATGAATTGTTGACTTTTGAAAATTGTTAATGTCTTGTATCAGCATAAACATCGCTGTCTGAGGAATGCTTCCAATCCCAATGTTTTTCCCTCCGTTGTTGAAAGATTGTCTGCAAAGTATCCTGAGCTAATTGCAAATTACAAATGTGATGCACCAGGAAATGTGACAAAAATTTGAGACTTTGCTTCAGAAGGGGCTCTGGGAAGAGCTCTCAATGCTTGCTTATGCTGCAGAAAGACCATTTGTTTGGTTTTTCTCTTACTAAAGGTCCTGGAGCTGAGGCTGTGCTGTTGGGGATGGCTGTGACAAAGGAGGCCAGGTACAGGTGGGTTCATGGGGCAGACACAGCTGCTTGTGATGGAGAACTGCTGCAGGCGCTGTGAGCTCACCCGGCTCATTCTGCTCCCTTGGGAAGGGGCAATGAAGCCTTTTCTGCTCTCTTTCAATTAGACCTGAGATTTGTTATTCATAGATAGTGCTAATCCAGTTTTTGAACTCACCATAGGAGGTGTAAGGAAGCTCAAAAAAACCAAATTACATGGAAGCTGCAAGTAGTATCATGTGTGGAGAGATGAGATTGTATCTGTTTGGGTTTTTCCCACCTGATTTTGTTTAAGGTTGCCCTGCTTGCTTTGATGCTGGCTTCAATAGAGTCCTTTTCTCCTGATGTTCCTAACCTGGTACTCGGACTCTGCTGCTGACATTTATTTTCATAAACACTGCAGAACTGTCATAGAAAGTTCTGGCAAATTTTAACACAATAAAGCATTTTCCCCTTTTCTTCCTTCTGAGCTTTTAGGGCTCTCAGCCACACTTTCTAAGGCCTACAAAAGTAGGAACGTTGCCAGTTGCTGGTGATGGAAGTCACAAGACTCTCAGGTGTTTCAAGCAAACATCAAACCAAAGTCAAGAGTCAAATGATAAAGTTGAGTGTTGGCACCTGGGCAGCCCTGGTTTCACCTGCCAGAAGCGAGGGGAGGGGGAAGAGGGGCAGCTTTCTTAGAAGGAAAGTGCTGGAAAAGAGAGCAGCAATTAAGCTGCACTTGGTTGAAGCTGTGAGTGAGAGCTGAAGCCATGTGTTCAGCCTTGGTGCTGTTTGGGCTCTGATGTTTTGAAATGAAGAAAGAAGGCTGGGCTGGGGGAGAGAGGAGGGAGGAGCAGAAAGAAGGGAAAATAAAGAAATGTAGAAGCTAATCCCAAGCACTGTGAAAAGGTCATGTGCTTCGGTATGAGTAATTAATTTTCTTAGAGCAATGTTGAAAAGGTTAACCTGATTTATGGAATGCAATTTAATTTAAAATGTGTTGTGTACCTTGTTAAAAGGGTCCAATTATAGCTGCTAATTCTGTGGACTGACACATGCGCTATGGTCTGATAATAACCCAGTGTGAGGGGGAACATGTGCCAGTCAATAATGAGACATGGCCTATTGAAATTTGAGGGGGAAGGAAAAGGGGTAGAAATGCTGAAAGAACAACAGTTCTGTTTGTATCTGGATCCCATAGTGTCCTCTTTCAATTACCTGCTCTGTGAAGTACTCAGTGATTCATTTTGAGTCAGATTTGCACTCAGGGTGGTTTATCACAGCACTTTGAGACAGGAGTAAAAATGTCAGGTATTTACAGATCTGCCTGCTTTGCTCCTTGACTTTCATTCTGCTAATTCTTCTGAGACGCTGGCCCAGGTTGCCCAGAGAAGTTGTGGATGCCCCATCCCTGTAAGCATTCAAGGCCAGGTTGGACGGGGCTTTGAGGAATCCGGTCTACTGTAAGGTGTCCCGGCCCAGGGCAGGAGGGTTGCAATGAGATGATCTTTAAGATCCTTCCAACCCAAACCATTCTGTGATTCTAGTAAAAACTAAAATAAAACCCACCATCCTCCCTCTGTGAGTTGATAAACAGTGGGCAATGGGATGACAAAATCACACAAGTGGTGCTTGGATGCAGATCTTGGTGGTAATCTAAATACCACAGGCTGTGTGGAGGGGGAACCTCAGCTAGAAGGACTTGTGGTCTGAATTTCCAGTCTGGAAATTTTTGTCCTAATTCGCTCCTCACTCAACTGCTCCTCCTTCCCTGGACTCTGCAGTATCCCCATTACTCCTGGCCCCTGGGGAGCGTGTGCCTGGTGTCCCCCAGGGACCCGCTGCTGTGCCTGCTGGAGCAGCCTTGGTACGCTGCTCCTCAACAGGGGGTAGCGTGAAAACATCCCATGATGATGCAGCCCTGAAGCCACTCGCTACCCAAGCTGCAGGGAAATATGTTTAGTTTCCTCCTTCATACTCTCTGTCAGTCTCCAACATCAGCAGCCAATGTTACTCCCTTTGGATTTTGTAGCCACTCTAGTGAGCAATTAATGCAGTGCACATTAATGCAAAGTGACTAATAGCTGTGGGGGCATTCCTGCATGTGGTACACAGTGTTCCCAGCAATGTTCTCCATTATTCCCACCAACAATGAGCCTGCGCTCAGTTTGATATGCTTAAGATTAATGGAAGAACTGGTTGACAGGATACATATTCCTACAAGGAGCAGAATAAATTAATTGACTAATGCAGCTCCAAGCTACCACTTGTTCCTAAAGTGTGTTGATAAATTGCTGCCAAAGTTGCGTGGCTACAAATGGTAGCTTTGGAACTGGTAGCCCCAGCTGTGTGGAACAAGCAACCGTGTTGTCTTATCTGGAGGGCTGTCTGGCCCCAAGCACAGCAGCGTCCTGGTGAGCAGGTCTGCAGCTGAAATACGCTTGTGGTTGCATGTGGTTATCGTGAAGGCAGAAAATATGCCCTGTATTCAAAATGGAGTTCGCCATCAAAAACTGCAGGTGTTTCCAATGTCAAATATAGTTAGTGAGATGTGTGCAGATGGATTTCCAAATTATTGTAGACTGTAAGTACTGAGCAATTGCTACATGACAGGCACTGTATCTGCTTCCTTCCTGGTACCCTCTCATGCATCATTTGTCAACAATGTTTGAGGAAAATAAGCGGAGATGTACTCAAGAAGGGTTATTTGCTGATGATGAGCACAGCATTCTTATTCCTTTGGTATTACATCTGCTGAGAAGAAGAATACGTGTGTATCGGGCTTTCCTAAGAAACTTCATTGAAGTGCTGTGCTACTGGAGAAATGAAGCAAGCTTTTCTGTTCAACAGCATTGAGTGGTCAGAGGCAAGAGCAGCCTATATTTATATTAACTTTTCAGATTCCTATTGCTGTGACATTGAGTATTGAAACTTTTTTGACATTTTTAGCAATCAAAGGATAAAAAAATCCTGTCTGAAAGCGCAAGGATGGTGGAAGAAACTACTACCTGTCTTGAATAACTCCAACTATCCTCATGTTTGCTTCCGCAAACAAAGCTGTCTTCCCAACCTTTACCCAGAACTGCTTTATATTACGCTCACCAAATTAGCTCAGTAAGCTTCATCTTGTGATAACTTCATTATGTTATATTGACTTCTCGGGAAGCTGAAAGGAGTATAATGGCAGTTTAACATAATGAATAACTGGATGGGGAAGCCAGGCCAGTGAAATAGCCATTCCCTCCTCTACCCTTACCCAGTCAAATCACTGTCATACATTTCATTTTCTGATGTGCATGTTCGTGTCTTACCAAGCTTTTTTCACCCAAAGAGGATTCCTCCTCAGAGGAGCACACAACAATTAGCATCAGATGAAAAAAAGTGCTGTTTGTAGTATCAGAATATTAAAGGGGCAATAGTAATTTCTCAGCTGCAAGGAACACTTAAAGCAAATTACCTCGATTAAGAGAATAAGAATCAGGGAACTGCTTTAAATTTGATGTGTTGAAAAAACATTCAGATAGGATGCTTGGTATCCGTTTGTCATTGGGGGCTTAATATTTACTCCTGTTGATGAGACTTCGTCATGCTCTATTACAATTCATAGACTTGTGTTCCCAAATTTTATGCACCAAAATGCTTTGATTTATAGGGTTCTTTTTCTCTGTGAATTCCTTTTATATTGTCATAAATGTGGTCAGTGATGCTTATCTTATGATATTAATGTGCCTCATTTAATTATATTGTCTTGCTCAAGAAGTGCACTTAGTTTGAAGGAACTACAAATTGTTAACTTTTGGTAAATGCACACTTCTTGGTAGAGAACTGTGATGGCTCATTCTGCAGGCAGCAGTAGGATAGACATCTGGGAAGGATCCTGTAGTACTCTTGGGTCAGTAACGACTCAGGTCCTTTCAGGCTTTATGTGGGAGTCCCAACTTCAGATCTCGCCATCAGTTTCCGTGCTTGCTTTCTCACTCCCTGGTCTGTGGCTTCCCCTTCCTACCGCAGGCATCCAGTGCAAGTCCGTAACAGCCTGCTCTGAGCGAACCCCCATCAGCAGCCTTGCCCGGCGCGTGCACTGCTGCGTAGCGCTGGCGCTGCCCTGCCCAAGGAACCAGAGGTGTGCTCATGGGGTTTTATTTCCCCTTTTGTTAGGATCAGGGTGGTATGATTCCCTATTGATTACTTGACCTTTGTAATTACAATCAAAACTACAGGGATTTCAAGCCTGATTGACTACAAATTAGAAATCTATTGGCTTGGCTGGACTCCTAATGACCAGGATTAGGAGACAACACGGTTGGGGTCTGCTTTTTCTCTGCAGGCTTCATTTTAGGTAACTGAAGATTTGAGAGGAGAGGTTTGCAAAGGGAGGCACTCATCCGCTCCTCTGAGCAGGCTGGTGGGGGGTTTAGCTCCTTCATCCCTGACCACAGCTGTACCTCTGTCAATGTGCACAACTGGCATCCTGGTTTTGTGATCCTCTGCAGTAGCGTGGTGTCTACAGGAGTCAGAGGAACAGAGGCTGGGAGTAACTGCAGAGGAGCCGAGGAGCTGCACCAAGGAGATACCTGGCCAAAAGCCTCTCTCCCAGCTCCTCTTTCGATCTGGGAGTCTTTGGTATCCGTCCTCTTCACTGGATGTCCCCTTAGCCGGTGCTTGAGTTCCCCTGGTCCAGGAGTAGGCAGCAGGTTTCCCTTCCCGTCCTTGTGCCGGGCACGGCAGGACCTGTCAAGGCAGAGCCCCTGCCTTGCCTGAGGAAGTCAGAAGTGCCGGGATCAGGGAAGAGGGGAATGGAGCTCACCCATACTCCCTGCCCAGGGGGCCCAAAGGCTGACCAGCAGTGGGTGCCTGCTCCCAAAAAAAGTCTAGGGCCTGGAATTTGTCTCCCCCCTTGGAAGCTGAGTGAAAGAGCATCAGCAGGCAGAGAAAGGACCTTTTTCTTTTTTTTTTTTAAATAGGTTTTCATTTAAAAGATGGCAGAGCCAGCAGATTAGTGTCTTGACTATATAGGTTTCCTAAAGATAAGGCAGAGAAATTGATTTCAATTACCAAAGTGGATAGACAGGCTGCTGTGCACTCTCCAGAGGATTGTTAACCCTCGAGAGGCAAGAATTAAAAACCAGGAGGGAGTTTTCGAACCTCAAGCCATTTCCTTAGGAGCAGCTGTGCCTCTCACAGCATAAATCCTCACAAAGGGAGAGAGGTAAAGAAGGGAGGTTTATTTAAGGATGTACGATGATCCTTGTGATACTTTGGGATTTCAGCAAGCTTTCAGATCCTTCAGCAAGGCTCAGGAGGGCAAGGGTTAAAGTGGCTGCAGGGATTAAAGGATTTGGTGTCTTTCAAGCACCAGGTTCACCTTTTCCTAGAGCAGCTTGGCTGCAGGGCTGGGGTAGCACAAGGCTGAGCAGTGCTGGACCACAGCTGGACTGGGAGCAGGTTCCCAAGGTGATGGTGAGCTCCTGCCGGGGTAGCCCTCGGCATGCCCCGCTGCTGGGACTCTCCATCACTTGGGGCACAGCCCGAGATTGCGGGTTGCTTGTAACAAGAAGCTGGAGGCCATGTGCGTTGCAGTCCTGGGCCCAGGTGGTCCAGGCACCATGGGCATGGTGCTGCGCGTATGCGGCTGTGGGAGAGCCCAGCTTTTTGTGTGAGGCTTAGCCTGGGATGAGCTAACCCAGCTGAGAAGATGGAGCCTGGTGCCTGCAGTGAAAGATCAGCTCCTTTGAAAATTCACAGCCAGGACATGCGAGGGGCATTGGGCTTTGTTGCAGAGTTTGTACCCTCTCTCACCTTCACCTGCAAAGGGTGAGGGCTGTGACATGGGCTGTGGGAGCAAAGGACCAATTCCACCTGCACGACTGAGAACCAGAGGTGACCCGAGGGGCACAGGCAAAGGAAAGGCCGTGCAGGGGGAGAAATATAGCCGTGGGGCCCAGGGCGGCAGGAAACCGCATCCCCCATGTGCTGCTGGGAGGGAGGGAACAGCCTTTGCCAGCAGAGTCGGGGTACGGCGGGGACAGGGCTGCGGGGTGTGGACCGTGGCAAATGCAGGAGGGGCTGATGGCACTGGGCAGTGTGTGTGTGCCGGTGCGGGCTGCGGCAGTGGCAGGCAGCTGGGTGTTCCTTGGCACATGTGGGGAGACCGCTTCTACCCTTTCATCCTCAGACCTCTCCCATCTGCTGTTCCGGCACTGACACACCCAGCAATTTCTGAAATGTCTCTGTAATTGTGTCCACGGGGTGCCTGCTTCCCCTCCCTCCTCAAATTCAACGCTCTGTTTTTTGCAGCTTTGCTGCTGCTTGATAATGGGCACCTTGCAATAGATTTTTCCGCTATTCACTTGCTGGGTCTCTTTTGTCCTACCACAGGGAAATTTGCCCCTGTAGGTCTCACAGTAGGCTTCTCAGCTGGATTTCGCATAGGCTTTTATTGCCAGCAGCATCTGCTCTCCTCTCCGATTACTCCAGCACGCTTCTTTGATAATGTGCTTTACTGCTTCTGCTGCTAAACTCCCATGCAGGCTCTCCCTGCCGCCTCTGGGTGTTTTGGTGAGGGGTTTCACTGTGGTCAGAAATCTTATGTTGCACTTCGTCATTTCTGAACAGAAGGAATTCGGTGGTGCTGTACTGCGAGAAGACCAATGTGATAAGCATATTTAAGCAATCATAGAAAAACACAGCATATAAATAAGACTTTGTGTCAGGCCATGGAATACATTTTGTTCCTGGAAGCAGCTCAGCAACTGCAGCTTTTGTGTCCTTTCAAATACAATTACATATTTCAGAGAAACGTCCCATGATTTGTACTTTGCATTAGTGGTAATGTGGGCAGGGCCTGTCCTCTGTGTGCACAGCATCCTTTTGTCCTTCCGTTTGCGTTTCCCAGAGCTGGGCATGCTCCCAGGCTGGAGGATGCTCCTGCCATGCCTGCGTGGCACAGCCGCTTCCAGGTGTGGCCTCTGGCGCCGTTCCCGGGGCGGGCTCCCAGGGAGGCTGCAAAATAGCAAACAGTATTTCTGGAGATGCTTGATTATTTTTTTTTCCTCCTGGTGAAAAATGTTTTCTGACATACTGGAAATGTTAGCAAAAATACATCTAGATACAGAAATGTTTAGTTTTTATTGTGTCTCAAACTCAAAACAAGAATGTTTTCTATTTCCAGCAGCATTTTCTGCAAGGAAACCTAATCATTTCCTCCCCAGCAGCTCAGTTATTTTCCATCTTACTCTGTGGACAATTCCTGGCTTTTCAGATAAAGATCTCCTGCCTGAATGCTGAGGGAGGGGGTGTCAAAGAATGTATTAATGGCATATACCCTTATGCTTGGCCAGCTTTATCCTCCTCTGCTCTTTGATGAGAAACGTTCTAGGACCTTGGTGATGTTGTAATGGACTTTCTGGAAGTGCCAGAGGTAGATATTACCAAGATAGAGATGCTTTGAGAGGGCTAATTGGGTAAAACTGGATTTCATTCATAACCCAGGATTTCCAGTGGACTTGCAGATTTTTTTTCTCCTTTCCTCTTAGCAGCTGGCATCATTAATGCCTGGATTTAAGATGACAGAGCTTTAATTGTACAGGACAAAGGCGCCTGGTTCCCTGCTTCACTGATCAATTCCAGTTCATAAATTATAGCAGAAACAAAACTCTTTAGCAATGCTGACAATTAAGTAACATCCTGATAAACATCCCCCTTTGTTTTATTTAAATGAAAATGCCTTTATTTCCACAGACTCGTATCTTGTAACAATAAGATTCACTGTCCCTGAAGCTTGGTTAATTAAACACAGTATTTGCAATCTACCAAAACAAGCTGTTTTATGCAAGCTGATAACAGGGTTTCCATTTCATAATGTGAACAATTGGGTTATGCAAATGCCAGGATTTTAAGCCCCTGTGATCTGTTTTTGTTGCCTTATTATCTGTTTCTGTCTGCAAACTCCAAATATAGACATCCCAATTAAAGCAGCTAAATGCCATTAAATCCAACTAAAGATGTTTTTATCAGTGAAAAACTTCCCCAATTTAATTAAAAATATGGTTTGAAATTGGCCTTTCTTGGCCCAAACTCTGTTCCCACACTTCCATCTGTGTGATTTAATTCTTCCAGTAGCTCCACCATGGTTTTCATTCCTTGATGGAGGTTTTGAGCCCTTCAGAGATACGGGGAGAGACCACTGCTCAGCCGAGCATATGCCCACCTGTTGGCACATGCTTTTACACAGAACTTCTTCCTCCAGCGGATTCAGTGAGCCCCACTGAGTGATTTGGTAAAGGAACAGGACTTGAGCAACCTGCCCAGGCTCCTAGAAGTGATGCTACTCATGGGACCTCATCCTGCACAGCTGGTCTGATTTCCACCACACTGCATGTCATGGGTTTGCTGTGTCACACCGTGAGTGGAGCCCATCTCATACCTGCAGAGTAGAAGAACAAAATGTTACCATGGAACAGAAGGAATAATCGCAGGTCTCTTCTCCAGAGGTGTCCTGATACGGACATTGGCTTCTGGTGTGCCTCAGATGTCTGGACTACGCACTCACTGAAGATCCCGCAGCTCAGCTCCCTCTCTGGGAAGGAGCTGCTGCTAGCCTGCCCGAACACATCTGAGAGCTCACTGTGGGGCTGTCTTGTGGACACCAGGGCAAAATGTGGGAGACTTTCTGTTCCTTCATGGACCAGCTGTTGCTAAGAAAGATATCTTCCCCTCCTCTTTGGTCATTGTCTGCCATGCAGTCCCCACAGAAGGGGTGGAAGAGGCTCTTTCTTCTCTGCCTTGTGCCTTTGAGTTTCTTCGCAGGGAAGATGAGATAAAAAGGCAGTCCCTTTTAATCGCCTCACTTGGAGATGAGCTGTATGTAAGGCTTTCTGAGCACTCTTGTGATGAAATTGGTGGATGCCTCTCAACTCCCGGCTTTCCCCAGGAGGACGTAACAGATCACCCCAGCTACATTGAAAGCTTTGCACTGCTTCCAAAGTGTAGTAATTGGTATCAGCCATATTTGCAGCAGCTGTCAGTCACCACGACAACAATATTAACACTCTTGATATGTTTGTTGTGAGCAACAGAGAATGTAATATTCTTGAGGGAAGGAGCAGCGATTGCCTGAGCAGTTGCTTACAACCCAAGTGACTCTATTGAACTGCGAGAGGCTCAAGCTGTATTTTAAACATACAAGAAAAGACTTGCTTTTAGAGTATAAAATGACTTGAATTAACTTTAGGCTGACAAGAGGAAGCGAAGGGAATCACTGGAATAAATATGTGTGAGACGGGAAGATTAGGAGGACACATTCTGAAATCTCATACAAATGCATACTTACTCTTTTTCAAGGCACTGACTCTGTAATGGCAGATTTACATTTCTTTAAACTTGGGAGGAGGAGAATAAGGGTGATTAAAAGGGGCTTTTCTAGCCTTGTAGTTCTTGTTGTCTTAGTTAAATATAAACTGGTTACTCAGAATACTAAGGCTAGTTCCTAGCCTATATTTTCTCTAATAAGTAAAACAGGGGAAATAAGCGTACTGGGTTTCAAACATTGGAGTTTGTCTCTTCATCTGTTTCCTTTTTTGGGGAAAAACAAGCAAGCATTCTCTCTCTCTCAATATTTAGTTTCTTTAATTGTTTCCAACCTCCTTCTTTCCCCTCCAGAGATACCCCTACATTAAGATAAGGCATTGATTGTCTACACTGGGAGAATGCATCCTAGTTAATTAGTTCATTATTCCTTTTTTTGCACAAGACTGATAAGTTATTAAGCTATGGTTAATTACAGAGTTTATTACTTTGAAAATAAAATTAAAGAAAAACTCCAGATCTTCAGCTGATTCTGCTCTCAGCTAGTCTGAAGTTTCTGGCATTGCTAGGTACCAGAGATTTGTATGCTTTTCTTTTGTGCCCTCTTCTTCACTGAAACGCAGTTTTGGGGTGTGCAGCTTTACACCTGTGGCCTGATTGAGACGACGTGCTACAGACCTTGCAGCTGCTGTTTTTTCATGCAGGTCCAGAGCTGGAGATCCCCCAAAACTTTAGCAGTCTGCCTTAGAAGCCGTTGTAGTTATAGGGCCTCAGTGAGTATGGAAGCTGGAGCATCACCTCTGGCCAGAGGCACAAGGGAGGCTCCACGAGCAGCCCCAGCCTGATCTATTGGACAAAGGAGAAGAGTTTGCGAGAAGGGAGAGCGCCAAGCACCAGCTAAGTGAGTGAAGGTATCTTGTGCGTACTGGATATACACCCTCCGTACGGCTCCCTGCTCCCGAAAACGTAAGGTGCCAGCGCAGTGGATTGAGCACCTTGTGCTCTTTGGCAGCATACAGTAGAGATGAGTAATGGAGACACAGGAATTGTTTACAGGCTCATCCATCACATAAGAGCTGATATTATCAGTGGCAAAAATCCCCTAGCCTTTGTCTAATAAGGCCGATCAGCACTGTGTGCAGGACGGCGGTGGTGACCACGTTTCTGCAGCACCAGCCACATGTTTGGGGAGGAGCTGTGAGACTGAAACCTGGAAGTGCAGCTGAACGCAATATGGTAGTGAGGGTGCTAATGCCTCCCTGCCAAGGGAGCCCACAGCAACAGTTGTTAACCATGTTATCAGCTGCGTTTTAGCTCTGAAATAGAAGGTTTAGATGCTAAAATTAACACCAAGCAGGCTGAAAGGAAAGAAAGTGCAATATGGATCTTATAACTCCGAAGCGTGAGAGAATAGAAAGCAAGCGGCTTTATTGCTGTTTTGCTTTCTGCTTGCACAGCTCCTGCAGTTGCCTGTTCCGTGACATTTGCACTAGAGCAGTGCCAGTTTAGTGGAAAATTAAAAAATAATCAAACGCTTGTAGCCCAAACTGTTTGCATGGGAGAGTCTGCAAACCAGCAGGGCTGGCTGTCGGCAGGCCTGAGAGGAGAGGGAAAAGTCCGGATTTGGTGGCGGGTTTCTCTCCCAGCATGGCATTTCTGAAGCAGTGATGTTCTCTCCAGGCTGTGTGTAGGGCTGAGACAAAGGACAGGCTGTAAAGCCATCGGTTTTTAAGCAGTGTGTGAAACAGGCCAAGGAGCCAAAGTTGTCGTGGGCCCATGTTTGTCTCATTGTGAGTGTTCCAGGTGGTGGAGAAGCTATAAAGGAGATGCTGCAGCCTACAAAACTTTCCTTTGGATCCCCTGCTTTGTACACCATCAGGACCACAATTAGCCATGAATCCCACTTCTCGTGCCTTGTGAAAATGTCAGCTTCCCCAGTATTCCTAAGAGAAAACATTTTCAAGAAAAACGCAGATGTTAAATCAATTCTTCCATCTTTCCTCCCTTCCATTTTTTCAAGCTACTAACATTGTCCTTTTGGGAATGTACTTATGAACCATAGACATCTGTCAGTTTGCTGCAAACAATTCCCAACCTTTAGCTGAATGGCTTTTTTTCTATTTCTGTATTTTTTCCCAGCAGCCTTTCTGGTTGCACTGGGTGTAGTTTAAGACAACTGGCACCAGTGCAGGTGCCCACAGGCGGAAGCTGACTGACATTTTGCCTTGATACGTGAAGCAAGTGCTCGTGGCTTGTTTCCCACCTCCAGAGGCAGCAATCCAGAGGAAAAGAAAGTCAAAGGCATTGGGATAGGAGCAGAAGTAGCTCCAATAGCAACTCATGAGAATGAATGACAGAACACAAAAGTTACAGAAATGTCAGTAAGTGAGCATCATAGTGAAGTTGTGTCCTGCTGCAGTAGAGAGTTTATCGTGGGGATTACGTGAGCTGCAGGCTGTCTACTGCATGTGCCCCTCGCTGCGTTTCAGAGGGAGCTGCAGGGCCTGTCGGGAGAGGAAACCCCAGCCCCCCGCACGGATGCAGATGCAGTAGCAGCAGTCAGACAGGGCATTGCTTTTCTTGTGTCAGCGCAGGGTGACTGCTTCCAGCGTGAGTGAGCACCTGTAGCGCTCAGCTAACCTCGTTGGGCGTATCCGAATGTCCCAGTGAGCTTCTGTCTTCATCTTTAGATAAATATAACTTGAAAATTCCATCCCCAGGCTCCAAAATCAATTTAAACTTTTTATCTTGTAGGGGCCAGGGACCACCTTTCCTGCCTGTGCTACACCGTGCAGTTCAGTGAGACCCAGCAGGGCTCTGTGTCCTTCAGGGGGGTGGCAGGAGGTAGCAGGGAGCGACCTTCCACCGTCCCCTCTGGCTTGGAAATCCGGAGGAGCACCATGTTCAAGCAAAGGGCGTCAGGTCATGGTTCCCAGCTGTGAAGCCAGAAGCCCCTGGGGGTTTTTGGGTGCTTTCCAGCTGCCACCAGCTTTCCCTTCATTGTGTGTCATTTGTCCTGACTGAAAAATAGCTCAGCCGTGTGGCTTTTATTCTGTTTTATGAAGAGTACTGTTGCTGTTTTGTTTTATTTTATTTTCCAGAAACATTCACATTCAGGGATAAAGTGCCATTCACACAGGAAGATTTAGTCCCTGTTCATAAAGTTATATATTACAAGTGAAAGGGGAACAAGCATGGGCTGGCAGCAGAAAATTGAATTAGCTCAGCAGCACACAACACAAAATAAGATAAATATTGTACAGAAATATAATTGAAGCTGTATTATTTATCCTCCTTTTTTTGGTTATTTGTCAAAGTGAGCTGCAAGTTGCAAATTAAAATAGCTATTGATTCTAAAGTTGTTTTAAAGTATTTTCTACATTCAGATCCTTTGAAACAATTATCTCAAAGTGGCACCAGACAACCAAATCCTTATTTTTATCAGGTTCAGGGAGGTAATGCATTTCTGGTCTCTCTTCATGGTTTGTGGACATTCAAATGACACTTTTTAATAGAGATTTGTTCCTCTGGAAGCAACAGGGGTAAAGATGGGATCAGAAGGGCAGAAGATTTGTGCTGTTGTGTTGTTGATTTGAGCATCCCGGTTAGCGCAGGGAGCGCTGTAAGTGGCACCGGGCTCTGGGCCACGCGGCACAGCCACTGTGTCGGGGTGAGGAGGCAGACGGGAGCCCGGCTCTCCGTGCAGCAGCACTGCACACTGCGCCCTCCCGGCAGGGATCTGCCCCCGGCAGGGAGCTGGGCTCTCCACTGATTTATCTGTGCTGGAACAGAAGGGAAAATGCTCCTTCTGGTTCACGCTCAGAGGAGCATCTTTGATCAAAATTCTCCCCATCACCCTTTGAGTAGCATACCCCTGCTGGATTATTGCTCTAATTTAAACCTGGGGTCAAGGCAGAAGAGCACTGAGTCACCATTAAACTTTAACCAACATGACGCTACCTGCAATTTTCTTGCTTCTGCTCCCCAGTGATTAGATCGAGCTGTGAATAGAAAATGTATCAAGGGGTTTGAAATTAATTTTTGAGTGCAGTACAGCAGTGGTGGGATGAGCCTTGCAGCCACGCGCTATCAAGCTGAAAGGAACGGAGTTCAAATGGCAGTGTCGTGATGGAACAGGAAAGGAGGTACGGGCAGGTGGCAGAAAGAGCCTAGACCCTTCTGGGCGAGGACGATGCAGCCGATGCGGTGTTGCAGCCATTGCTCTGATTTGACCTGTGCTATTGCTCAGAAGCTGTACCGATGTTTCAGGTCTTACGTATTTTATAGCAAAAAATTTCCACTGGTTCTCTGGAAATTAAGTGCTTACTGTCCCTTTAACAAACAAATAACCAAAATTTAATTTAATTACATTGTAATTTTATGTTATTTTATAGTCATCCTATTTTCATATTTACTTTTAAACACTGATTTAAAACTAGAAAAACCTTCTTCCTGGACCAAACTTGCCAGCAGCTTTGGGAATACATTGCTGCATCACAGAGTTCAACTCCTCAGTAAAAGACCCTTTCAGCTCTTCAAATTTACACTTAAGTTTCCTTCTCCCTAATGCAGACCGTTGAGGCCCAGTTCATCAAGCATGAGTTTCCACTCCATGGAGAAAATCACAATCTTCAACCAAACCCAGCGTACATCCCTGGCCCAGGACCCCCGCCACCTCCAGCCCTCAGTTCACGCGCATCCTCTAAGCCTTTCGAAATCATCTACTCCTGTGATTAACCAGGATTCAATGGAGCATTCATCCAAGTCTTGATGACCTAAGGACTAATGAACTAATTAAAGAGACTTCGTTATCTCAACAAGGTAGATCAATACCTTATTATTGTTTTCACAAGAAGAAAGGTGAGGCCAGAAACTCTGTTTCTGTAGAAGAACTGTTCTTTGAAACTGGGGGACACGGAGGCAGATCTGAAGTGCACCAACCTCAAAACGAAGTGATGGAGAGGAGGAGAGGGGTGTTATGAGCCCTGTCCCTCCTGTGCTCGTGGGAAGAGGCTGAGGGGTGGCGTGAGGGCACTCCGACCATGACAGCGGCACAAACTTGATAATTTTCTAATTGTTGTCAAGAATTCCCTACAGACAGGAATAGGCAAGGAGTGGGAGATGTGGGTGGAAGGAAGTTACTAGAGCAGTTCTGGCCCAAGTTTTCCGATTATCTTTTTTTCCTTGCAACAGTGACCAGATCCAAAGCAAGCATAAAACTCCTCCTGTGCCAAAACAACCAGGTGACACACTTCTCATTAGCGTGGAGGAGTAAAGTGATAATTTTGTTTTGACTCCCACTGCTCAGCTCGATAACCTGTAATGCAAGTTGCCATCTGCCCGGCAGCCAACGGCAAACAGCATCCACATGAAGAGCCGCAGCTGGCTGGAAACGTAGCCCAGAGAGCATCTGCTCCCTGCACAGCGCTGGCCGGCGGCAAGTCTCGTCCCCTCTGTCACTCTTAGCCCTGTGCACCACAGCGTCCGTTCCCTGTTCCCTCTGGCAGTACCAGCACCACGCAGCGGCTGCGGAAGCCGGTCCTGCCGCTCCTACAGCCCTACAGGGTCTAATTCTGATCTCAGCCGCACCAGTACACATCAAGTGCATCATCAGTCCACACGCATCTTCAGGCCAGACCACCTGCAATCTAAGCAGAGATGCCCTGCTTTTCCAAAGGAAAGGCTTTCATCCCAGCTTCAAGCATTTTTTCCACAGTGGAATTACACTTCTATGTTCCTGCTAAACTTTTCCGCTGTAGCAAGAGGGCAAATATTCCATCAAGTAAAATTGACCATTCTTTTTACAAGTCCCCACTGAGGACAAATCCCTGGAAAGGTTGCCCAGCTGTTTTCCCCTGCGGTGTGCAGCCCATCCAAGGCTGGATGCATTACAATGTGCGGGCACAACGTTCCTGCCTTGCCTGTGTTTGTGGCAGAGGAGACTTGGGGACAGTTTGGGGGGGGGGGCTGCTTTTGTTTTGCAAAATAAACAGAAAACAGCCCTCATGACTACAAAAGAAAAAACAAACTGCATAAAAAAATCCATCCGCTGCAGCATTTGAGCCATTCTCCATGGGTCCTCAGAGTCTCTTACTGTTTGAGTTAAGGCTCCTTATATAAAGTTTATGGGTCCCATCGGGGTGTTTTTAGTAGATTACATTCAAACCAACTCATGCAATGTGGGTATGAAGCAGTCAGTAAATCAGCTAGCTTAGCTCGTAAGCTTGTACATGGCTTTCACAATGGGTCTCAGTGCTGGTATAATACCTCTTATTATTAGCTGACATCTGGTAAACAAAGATCCTGCTTTTGATACACATTGTCGGTGCTTTTATAGCCTCAGCACACGCACAGTGCTTGGGAAAATTGCCACTTTAATAAGGAGCTGAAGATTTGTCTGCAAAATGGTAAAAGCATGCCCAATGGTGGTAAAAACATGTTGTCTTTTCACCGGCCACTTGGATAACTTGACCCTGCTTCCCTCTGATGTTCAGAGAGGTCAAACTTGGAGGGACTCAGCATCGGCATATCTCAGACCTGCTGCATCTTTTGCAACCATGTGACCAGGTAACCTGGGTAGTGAAATTTATACTTCCAGATTATATGTTTTAAGATCTCCCCAGCTTTCCTAGCTCTATAAACTGCCCCAATCTAGATTCTTTCTTTCATAGGGAGGATAGGCTTATGTAGGTTCCATAAACTCTGGACTGGGAGAGCCAATGTGTGTCACAAGCCCCTGAAGAGTATTTGGTCCTCTTGGCCAGAAATAAGACAGCCACTTCGCTTTCTGGGGTTTTATTGTGCAGACATCTGTCTCTGCCCATCACTTGACAACGTGTTGTCTTGTTTGAAAACAGATGCCTCCAATCTGAATTTCACTCACGTGCATTTATTATTCTCGGCAAAACGCTTTGATTTGAGCACCAGGACTCCAAGCAACTTACGTCTTGCGCATCACTCTTAACAATGCTCCTGTTACTGCCCAAGAGCAAGCAGGAATGGGAACCTGCCATCTGCATGAAACACATTCAATATGAAGAAACAAAAAGAACGTAACTGATACGTGGCAACAGTAGATATGCCATTTGCAAGGAAAGTCATCAGCAAACAGTTCTTCTAGTGGCAGTTTTTCTAAACCAACTGCATACTGATTTATTTGCTGTGCTCTAATTACTGAGGGAAAAATGACTGAAAGTCTGATATTAGCAAAATCCCTTGACTTGTAATTACCACCATTCGTGTGGTTTGTGTTTCACAGTGCACCACCACACAACCTCTGCCACTACACATAAGAACTTCAGCATTTAAATAAGGGTAGATAAACTGGTGTCTTTGCCGTTTCCCATTCCGGTTCTCACACAAACCCAGCTTAGCAGAAGCAGGAGAGTCTGAAAAGCTGAGAAGACCTAACACAGCTATTCTCTTTTTTCTTTTTCCCCCCACTTTATATGGGAAGAACTGTATTTCCTTGGTAAATGCAGCATGTCAGGTGCCGACGTCAGCACATCAGGGCTGGCAACCGCTCTCTCAAACCGAGCACCATCGGAGCGTGCTGGTGGCAGCAGGAGGAGCTGGGGCTGGCGCCCGCCCAGCATCCCTGGGGCGGTGGGTCCCCGCTGGGGACATGGGGCCAGCGCCCTGTCCCCTGCCGCCCCGGGACCACCAGGCCTTGCTTCCCTGCAGCGCTCGGAGGAAAACGAAATATTCTTTGTTGTTCTAGAGCCTGAAACATCTTTCCTTTCTTAAGAAGTCAGTAATTTGAAAGCTGCAGCTTAGGCCTCCGGAACAGAAAAAGCTGAATATTTCTACATTTAAAAATGCTTTTGAAGTTCTGGATTTTTAGAAGTAAACCCCTGGAATGTTCAGCAAAAAGCCTTTTCTGGGGGGCAAATCTGTCTGAATAGACAGTTCTGAGCAACCCTGTAATTGCCATGAAGTAAATAAACAGGTCTTGCTTATCAGTATCTGCAATAAATTTTGAGAAAAATAACATTTTAAGATAAGAGACGCATATCTCTTTTTTGATAAACACCTCTACAAGTGGCACATTCCCCCTCCCTCAGGGTCTGTCCTTCCCTGCTCATTATGTTCTGTATTCATCATCAGAGAGTCGCATCTCCTCATAATTTAGATAGTGCAGCTGATAGTGTTATGTATGGCATAGTTGCAAATGGAAGTTCTGCTTTGATTTCCATTATGCATTACCTTTTCTGACTCCCTTTTATTGTGCAGTGCAGTAAATGACCTCCCAGATATTCAGGTTCAGATGTGGATGTGATGGTAAATTTAAGTCCTGAAATTTCTATCCAGTGATAAAATAGTGTAATAAAAAATCACTTTCTTCTGCTAATATCTGAGCTCCTTTTGGCTGTCACATCAGCATTATGACTAGATTCTATTTTGTAATATATAAGCATGGAATTCAAACGATGTACGCTGGTTTCTCTTGTTGCAAAATAATACAGCATAGGCAAGAAAAAAATCAGTATGAGTTGTTCCGCTTTTATTACTATCAGTTTTACATGAACTTGACAGATGATTGTTGGTATCAAATTTGTCGAGTATAGCATTTAATTAAATATCCTTCCTCTTAGCAGTATTGAACATCACCTTGAATAAAATTACTTGCCTCAGATTCAGGCTTGGAAAGGTATTATCAGAAAGGAATAGGTCCTTAATTGTGTAGAGTCACATTGGTGTGAAGGCTGCTCCTGCTTCCTTATCTGAACACTATTGATTTGCAGCCAGAGATGGCTGCTCTAAGCCCATGATTATTCTTATTGCTATGTAGTCCAGAACATTAACAGTCGTGTTCGTTAGAACACAAGTAAATGGAGAAAACTCACCTCCTGTCCTGGAGCCAAATGCCCAAAAGACCCATCAGAGCCTGTCTGACTCCAGAGCACTCGTACTGGCACGAGCCCAGCACTGGCCACACTGAGTCAGGCTGTCAGCTGCCATCTAGCACGCTGTCCTGTCCCTCTCAGGGGCTGGAGTCAGTACTTCGGGCATGCAGAGGAGCATGGTGCGCTGTGGCGCAGCTCTCCCAGGAGCAGGGCTGGAGCCCAGGGCTGTGTGGGGAGCAGGAGAGCCCAGCAGGGCTGCGGTAGCAGGGCAATGGTTCATGGGGCTGGCAGGACAGCTGCCTTCGCTGTGCCTTTGTGAATTCATCGGTGTATATGGCATTTTGCAATGTCTTTTGAGGGTGAATTAATTAATGGACCTGATGTATGAGCTTTGTATTAATGTATAAACCACATNTCCCTGGAGGTGTTCAAGGCCAGGTTGGATGGGGCTTTGAGCAACCTGGTCTAGTGGGAGGTGTCCCTGCCCATGGCAGGGGGGTGGAACTGGATGATCTTTAAGTTCCCTCCCCACCTAAACCGTTCTATGATTCTATATAAGCTGCTCTGTGAATGCCGCCTGAGAACCCTTGATGCTACATTAGAGAGCCCAGCATTTTGTTATTACATCAGATCATGTTCATCTATTGTAGAAATTTATCCAGTTTACACTGCAACCGAGAAACATCAGTTCTTTAAATTCAAGTAATCTTTCTTTAGAAAACAACTACCCAATTACTAACATTACTTATTGGATTGGTTGCTTTCTCTATTAAATGGGTCACAGTGCCAATCAAATCAGATAATTCAGCCACAAAATCAATGGCACCACATTTACTCAATCAAATACATTGCTTAGTAAATTATATCCATATGAAATTAAATAGATGAATGTACTAGCTGCACAGTGGAATTGGGCTTCATAACTTTGGCACGCGCAGGTTAAAAATAAGGAAATCGATGAGCAAGAGAGAATGTATTTGACATCAGTCACTACTTTTAATACATTAATTTCTTCACTAGATTAATCAACTATTGATCATCCTTCAGCTTTCCGAGAAGCCAAGCATGTGATCACCATGTGCTGAGCTCTCTCCATCACAGACCTCTGGGCATAGGGATTAAACATCCTGCCCAGCCTCTACCAGAAGGCACCTGGGGTTTGAGTGCCATATGGACCAAAGATGTGACTCTGAAGTACGGTAGCCTAATCCCAACTGCCCCATGTCCTGGAACTGTGCCCGGGTTAAGCCAGGTTTATATGACCAAACACTTGCTTGGCCTCTCAAGTGGACCTGGCAGCCTGTGCAGAGCTCTCTGCGGCAAGTAGGTGTGTGTTTAATGGTGAAGATACCAGTTTCCTTGTCCTGCTGGGTTTCACATCCCTAGGCTTCACCTGGAGACTTTTGGTAGCCAACAAAGAGACAGTGGGCCAGATTCGCTGCTTAAATCTGCTCTTTGCTTTTGTGATGGCATCACAGCAGGGTTTTTCCATATTGTGTGCGTGTACTGAGAACAGAAACAGGTTCGGTCCTTCCACAGTATGAATGGAGACTTGCTCCTTGCCTTTTCCACTCCAAAGGGAAATGTTCAGATACCATCTGAATGGAAAATTAAAGTGTCTTGCACGTAAGGGGAGGGCAAGAAATCATCATTTATTTGTAGACAAGAGACAATTTCTAATCTTAGCTTTCTGAAGGATCTGATTTACACCAGAACTGCTTATCTTTATGCTATTGCTAACCTCTAGCTTCCCTTTCTCAGCACTGTGCCAATAACACAGCTGTTGTTTGTCTCCAATAAAAGAAAAAAGAGGGGAGAGGGAGGAAAAAAAACATTGTAAAAATACATTGTGAGATACCAAAATAGAAATCATCCAAGTGCTATGTCCTACTTCAGAACACACTGATGCAAGTAAGCAGAGAGCAAGTGCTTCAGATTTGTAACAGGAGTTGTCTTGTAAGAAGCATATATCCCTCCTTTGCCCTGAAATCAATTCTACAAGGCCTAGGATTGCCTAGGTTTGAGTAGAAGATGACAAGGGTGATAAAATTAATTAGCAAAGCAAGAGACAATCCTCAAGCCGGTTTGACTGGCCCGGTGTATTACACATCACCAATGGCTTTATCTGCCTGACAAAGAGGGACACGCTTCCTGCTGGAGGTTATCACAGGTGATGTGACAGGCGCAATTGTTTCCATTTCGAGATGCGGCATGATGGGGCCAGACAGGTTATTGACACAGCGATTTTCCCACTAACACATGCCTGCCAGTCAAATGAATTAGTAAATACAGGGCTCTGGTCACATCCAGAACTCATATCAAAACCATAGATGAACTGGAGCAGTTTGCTGCAGCCACCTTGCTCTCTCCCCTAGCTCCTTATCCATCCGTGCTCCACACTGAGCTAAATTCCGGGGGCAAAAATTTGTGTCCAAGAAGATGTTACCCATCTCCAGCTCAGCCACACAGAGCCAGTTTAAAACCAGCTCAGGGAAGTTACCTGGCAAAGGGAACTGTCCCCGTGCGTTTTTACAGACAGCACCGCGAGTCACACCATGACCAGTACCTGCCAGTAAGCCTCGTGCTGGTTTGTAGGATACCAGCAAGTGCTTGCAGACAAAAAGACTTTCACTCTCTGGCATTTTCCAAAGATTCAGGCCTGTGGGCAAATCAGCGTGGCTCTCTGGGTCTCGGGTTAGTGAAATGATTCGATGGAGAATCTGCAGAAAGGAAGCAGGTGCAGGGGCCCTGCCTGTGATTCCCATTCATTAATCTCAGCACTCTGACACAGCAGCCTCACATCGATTTGCTATCAGACCATGCATCAATAACCTGGTCACAGTGGAGCCCATGTAAGAAGACCATTAAAATTAACACAGACAGATCTCTAATAATCACAGCTACTCTTGGAAGAAACAAAGCATCTTTCTTTCCAAATGCCGAGACAATGAACTAGAAGAATCAGTTTCTTGATTTCAATTTTCCTATAGATGTGTGTTGACTGTGAGAAAAGCTTCCCATGCAGAGATACAGGACAGGTAGATTCCGAGTAAGTGAAGTCAGCCCTTTTCTATGACCTAGAGGTGGGCTGTCAGGAAGTGAGATGACTCTATAATCATGTTTTTCATAATGAAAAGATGAGGTTGACATTTGTCGTGGTTTGGGCTGGATTGGCCCAATCAGGCGGAACGACAGATGCTCTCTCTCCTCCTCCTGGCTGGAGGCAGGAGAGAGAGAAAAAGAGGCTTAAGAGTTTAGAAGGAACTAAACTAATGAAATATTAATAATAAAATAATAAAAAGAAAATAAGGAAATATATACAAAACTGCATCAAGCTCCCAGGATGACAATCACGTCACCAGCAGGCACTGGGCAAGTCCCAGACTGGACTCAGTGACAAACGGGAACTGGATTCCAGATCTGGATTCAGGATCGGGATCAAAGGCAGATGAACAGACAGAGTCCTCCTCGGATGTCGGCCATTGAAGAAAAGAGAGCTGACCCTTTAATCCCTCAGTGTTTATACTGAGCATGAGGCAGATGGGATGGAATACCCTGTTGGTCAGTTTTGGGTCCCCTGTCCTGTCCACTCCTCCCCGCAGGTGTGACCCTTCTACGCTTTTCCGCTTCCGACCCTCCAACGGGGCAAGTAACAAAGTTGGCTGGCCTTGGGTGTTATAGCAATAAGGATAAGCAAGAGCCTCTCTGCATCCCATCCCTTGGCAGCAACAATAAACATGGGTCTGATCACTCTGGGCGTGAACAGTTTCTGCACAACAAGCAGTTAGAAGAGGCCTAGCTAAAAAGTAAAGTTACTGAATAAAATTGGTTCTGCTTTACCTCAAACCAGGACACTGGAGACAATCTCAGATATACGTGCAATGGGAACTTCTCTGCAAAATGTAATCCTTTCTTGACTAGGTAAATCACTTTTTGCTTTCTCTGTGTGTGTAAGAATCACCCAAAATAGGTGGCTGGGACATCAGATCAGACCCTGTACCAGTGGGGCCAAGGCTGACCCAGAGGTGTCTCGGTTTGTTCAGATGCTGCAGCTCACCCTGGCACGTGCCCCACATGGGGACCCATCCCAGAGCATGTCACTACAGCCAGGAAAACTGGTTTCAAAAAAAGAAGCAGGCTTATTCCCTCTTTCCCCTATGGCAGCTTTCTTTGGCAGCTCTCCCTCTTTGTTGACTAACGGTCCCCTTGTGTTAGGTACAAGCAGCCTCCCATACTGCACAGATCACGTTTTATCTTCCAAGATTGTTTGCTCGTTTGCGCTTTATTGACATATAAGTCATAAACTTTACTGGGCAGAGACTGCATCTAAAACCAAAGACCACAGAGCCGAGCTGCAGATATCCAGCCAGAGGCGGGCTGTGGAGCAGCCCTGGTCTGTGCTGCCGTCAGCCCGAGCCACGGGGCAGTGGTACCCAGGAGCCGGCCACGGTGCTGTTCGGAAAATCCCCTGACGCCAAATGCTTCTGCTGCGGAGCTGCTGAAAGAGAAGCTTGGGAAGGCTGGGGGAAGGCTGGAGCCTGAGACACAAACCTTTGAAGTTGAGAGGATTTGTCCTCCACCTTACAAAGAGAAAGGCCGGAATGCACAGCAGAAGAGTGGGAGGGAGGAAGAGGAGAGCGCAGGAGAGGAGGGCAGGTACCTGTTCCCAAAGCACCTGTGTCTCGGGAAGTGGCATATGAGTAACTAAACAGTGATTAAACTTGAGGTGAAAGCTTCCAGTGTGGTTTTGAATCCCAATTTCAAGGACGAAGCCTTGCATGGCATGCGTGCGTGCAGCCAGCCGGCATGCTGAGGGTGGCACGCCGTGGGGTGGCAGTGACAGTGACCATACCTGCATGAGCTCTGGTGGAAGTGACAGATGTCACACAAGGATTTCTCTCCACAAGAAGGTCCCCTCAGTCAAGCCAGAGGTATCCTCCATTTCAGAGTATCTCCTTTATCTCAGCCCCAAATCACAGGAGGCTAACTGAGCCAGTAGCCTGAGGACAAGGGGTGCTCTCCAAGGACTTCAGTGGGCTTGCAGTTAGGTCCTTGGGGTCCTGACGTGGTGGCAAAGTCAAGCCTTTCATCAGCTGTGGATCCAGGGAGCAGATGTAATTGATGCTCAGGGCTGTGCCCTGCTCCTCTGAGCTCCGTACCTGCCTCCAGCTCCCTGTTACTCCCTTCCTCCATAGTGTTCTTTCATTATTCCAGAGAGGAAGGCAGAAGGGCTTCCCCAGAGCACAGAGCACTTAGCAAAGCACGCAGCATTTGTGCACAGCCGTGCTGAGACTGAACCGGGCCGTGCCTGCAGGTGTCTGTGTACCCAGGGATTAGTTTGTGCATCCTCACTTGAGCAATCTCATTTGTAAATCTGAATAGAGCTTAAGGAGCACAATTCTGCAGAGAGAACTTCTTAGCTAATTGCCACAGTTTTATTCAATTGACTCTTTGGCAAAATGCCCTGTGCTTATCAAAACAATTAAAAGCCCAAATACCCTCTGTTGGTATGTAGATTTATTAGATGAAGGCCAGGTTGAACGGGGCTTTGAGCAACCTGGTCTGTGGGAGGTGTCCCTGCCCATGGCAGGGGTTAGAACCAGATGACCATTAAGGTCCCTTCCAACCCAAACCATTCTGTGATTCTGTGGTTCTATGAACTGGGGTGAAAATGTCCAGGGATAGCTCTGGTGGCTTTCGCTGAATGTTCCCCCACTTTCCTGGTGTGAAGCCTGAACTAGCAGTGTAAGACAACCTGTAGACCAATTTTTAGTGTCACTGTTGGAAATTAGAAAACCCCAAACATGCTGATATACAGTGGCCCTCAAGGGACAAAGACAGAGGTGTTCTGTCTGTTTTAACCATTCCTGTTGCCCTGAGCAATCTGCAAGTTGTGCTTTGGTTAATACTATTCAAATTATTCTAATTCAGTTATTTAAAATAAAACTTCTGCAAATTTAAGTGACTAAATAAAAGTGCCTTCATTTCCAGAGGTGAGGATCACATCAGCTCCAATGAGAATTGCAGTTGCTCAAGTTACATCAGGCAGTTACGGCAGGAGCCTGTCTCTGGTTTTAAACACTATCCTCAGGCAGAGAAGTTGCAAAATGTGAGCCACTATCTTTGGTCAAACTTAAGTACTCACTATAAATTGCAAGCGCTAGGGAAAGATGGAGAGGAAGAGTACCAGAACAGATCCAGGATTGCTTGCAGGGATAAGAGCTTCTTACATGCGGAACACTCAAAGATTGTTCTCTTAAAATGCATCTATGGTCTCATGATGATATTAGGCTTATATTACAAAGGACTTGGTAAAAAGCGACTTTTTTTACTTTCGCTGCTTTCGTGTGTGCTGTGTAAAGTGCATTGCTTCATTCTGCTGCCTCTAATTATCAAACTGTCATGCTTTTAAATAAAAAATCGCCAGAGAGCACTAATCCTTCTGGCCCTTGGGCTGGATGCTTCAGGACTGCAGAAGGGTTTTGCAGAGACAGCTTGCCCACTGGTCGCAGGAGGTGGCTCTCAGTGGCAGGGGCAGGCGCAGCGGTGCCAGTCGGGGTCTGCGCGGGCTCCAGCACTCGTCCTGGTGGGAAAGGCCAGCTGGTGGCAACCACCACCCCTCCGCTCTGCTCCTTGCGGCTTTGCTGCTCCCGAGTGGGGACTCCAGTGCCGTCGTCCCCCAGTGTGCAGGGCTCCGCAGCGCCAGTGCCAAGCGCCCTGGTCTTGGGGGAGCCTCCTGCTTCCCCTGCGCAGTAATCCAGCAGCACGAAGCAATAACCAGTGATGGATAACCTCCAAGGTGCTTCACCGGCGGCTTTTACAATGCTTAATGAGGTAAACTAATTGTAAATTGCGGCAAAATGGGAAACTTAATGACACTTCAGCTCTTGAAAGGAATTTAAATACCGAGGAATTTGCTAATATTTCTAGGTGTTGGGAAGTAGCGGGGAAGCCCTGGCATTCAGGCAGATGGGCTTCCCGGTCTCCTGTGAGCCTCTCTGTGCTCCTACCACATGTGCCTGATTGCCTCACACACAGACTCGGTCCCTGCTGGAAACCAGATGCAAAAGACATTTGCTCTTTATTTTGGCATCTGCAGAAGCTCTGGGGCTGTAGAACAGGACCAAGCGAACAGCGGCCTGTGACAGGGTCGGGAGCCCCCTGCCCTGCCCCGTTTGCAAACCCTCCTGCCTGGCTGGTCTGGAACCTCGCTTGTCCTGGCACACGGGTCCTGACATGGGACCAGAAGTGCAACCAGCGTGGGAAGAATCTTGGCATCTGGCTGATTCCAAGGAATAGGAGCCTTTTCTCACTTTATCTCTTATGTTGAAATATAACTGGCTGCCTGTCAAATTTCTGAATGAGAATAAAATTACAGCTAAGAATCCTGAAATCCTGGAACAAATTCATGTCGTATGTTCCCACTGAAACACTATTACCCCTCAGTTACACATCACCACGCTACCAAGTCTGTGAGACACGTGCAAACTTTTCATACTGTATAATATGAAATATTCATACTAGCTTTGCAGCAGATGTCAATGGCTGCACCAGCTCCTCCGCTCCAGGTTCCTTCCTCTGCTCCAGTGAAATTTCTTTCTCTTTCCACAAAATCCATGAAAGCTGCAGATGCTGTGATCCTGCAAACAAGCAATAACATTCCCTGGCATTTAGATTCAGAGCCAAGTTTGCTTTCTAGCTTTACTTTGCATGTCTGCAGTTTGGTAGAGGTAGTTCTGAGATGTCGCCTGGCCAGTACAAATGGTCAGCACTAGGAAAGGGCTTCCCAGCCTGGCCAGACTGGGACCGCTTCTCCCTTTCCACTGGGAATGTCCTGATTCTTCAGAAGGCTGCAGCAGCTCACGTCAGCCCCCAACAGGAACCTGCCCTGTTGAGCTACAGACCCTTAAACAGAAAGAGGGGTTGCAGGAATCTCGGGTACGCTGAGGCAGGGCTCTGTTTTCGCCTGTTCCTTTGGGCAGCTTGATGAGACCTCTGGGTGCCAGCAGAGGACGGATATTTATGGAGCTGCGTGGGCGCAGCTGACCAGAGCCAACATCAATGGAGCCACGTAGAGTTTTTCCAGCTGCTGTCCTACTTGAGTGGAAATTTAGGCTGACTTTTCAGTGAGCTGATGGAGAATCTCTCCCCATCCTATGACAGACTTCGTAAGTTTTGCACATTCAAATATTGACCTTTCATAAATCCTTCTCAGCCTCCCACTGAGGCTGCTGCTGGGAGTGAAAGCGAGACTTGGCAGGACATGAGCAAGCTGAATATCATTCTCCTTAAACAGCTCTGAGATGTTCAGGGGCATAAAACCTTTAAGAGCTCCAAATGGCATTTTTCAACACGCTGCCTCCCTCTCGAAAGGTCAGGTGGGAGTTAAACTGGAGGCTCTTCTTCTCTCCATCTTAATCAGCCATTGCACATGCTTATCAAATTTCGCTCCTGTCTCCTGACTCTGATGAAATTGATAACCTGATCTGAATTCTCCCAGAGCTTCACTGATGGAAGATCAACGTGAGACAGAGCAGGGCGATGCCAAGCAGGGGACACGGCGTGAGACAGCAGGTCCCAACAGTGCCAGCTCTCCGGCTGCCTCTGACCCTGCCTGGCGGAGCAGCCAGGGCTGAGCTGCAGCTCCTTTCTATCCTGAGAACAGCTCTGCTTTTGTGTTCCTCTGTGCATCTCTGTGCCTCCCTCCCTTCCCGTCCGAGAACAGCTCAGCCTTGCGGCTTCTCCCCTTGTCACAGAGCCCTGGGGGTCAAAGATGGGGACAGAGGGGTGGGTTATGCGGTGGGACAGAGAAAGCCATAGGGCTTAGAGGAACAGGAAAAGCAAGAGCGGTAGATGAAAAGGGAACAGGAAGATGTCGATGGAAACAGGGGAGGAGATGCGAACACAGGAGTTTGGCACCAGACAGAGAGAAGGAAGATTTCGGAGCTAGAGTGTGAAGCCCATTGAAGCAAGGGGAGATGTCCTGACAGAAAGTAGCTGTGGGTCCACAGTGTCGCTATGGCTCAGCTTCCAGAGGACAGGAGGTGGATTCACACACCCCATCCCTCTGCAAGAAATGCTGCTAATGCCTCCTAGCTCAGGGAAGTCCACTCCAGAAGGCTGACAGTCGCAGCCTTGATAGTCAACTCACAGCTCGCTTTCCACCCCAAACACAGCGTCTCTCCCAGCATTTAAAATGAAAGCGCCTGAAAAAAAAAAAAAAAGGATGAATTAATGAAACCTTTAGATTAAAAATAAAGCACATCACAAAGCCAGCATGTGACTGAGCTGTGACAAAGCAGGAGAGGTACAAGAAAGTCGACAAAGTTCATGCTTTGCTCCTACCAGTTTTGCAAAAGGAGAGATCATGAAGGAAGGCAGCAGGATTCATTTGAACGTGCATCACCCTGTTTCGCTCAAGCCATAAGCTGCATCTAAAAACAAGGGCAGTAGCTCCAACTGCCAGACATCCGCCCAGGAAGTCAAGTCATTGCAAGAGCCATGTGAAATCTGAGTGCTTCAGCTGGTTCAGTACTCAGAAGTTTCTGCCTTGACTTTATTTGCCTCCTGTACCTGCTCTGATCCTATCCCATTCCATCTGGGATTTTCCCAAATCCCCACAATCTGCAGGGAGTGCAAAGCTGAACCCGCCGCCCTTCTCGGAGCTGTCACAGGCCCTCCGGACAGGGCACAGTGGTGGTGAGGGGAATCAGACATGGTCTGCCCCTGCTCCCCACTTAGGGTGGCTAAGCTGAGAGCTTCATTAACACCCTGCTAATGAGTAATTTCCAAAGCTTCCTCCTTGCCTGCCTCCTTTCTCCTAATTACTCACAGACGGTATCACCAGTGACAATGATGAACCAGATATTTAGATAATCACTTTCCAGGAGGGACTTTTCCTGCCACCCTGCCTGACTTAAAAATGTGAGTGAGTATAAGGGGAGGAGGAAGGAGGGAGAGACCCTCCACAGCTCTCCTGGCAGCTCAGCTCCAAACCCTGGGCATACGCCCCTGCAGGCACCGAGCAGTCAGCTCTGCGGGCAGCCTGGGAGCACAGCTACCTGATTTTGCCTTGACTGTGATCTTACCAGCCTCCCCAGGGAGAGAAACATCCATTCCCTGAGTTAGCTGCACATCCAGCTTCTCCCCTGCTGTTGCAGGAGGTCCCTGCAAGCAGGGTGAGTCAGACGCTGCTTCTCATCCAGCTTACCTGGGGGTGTCCTTGGGGACGTACCACGGCAAAGCGGCTGCGAGGAGGAAGGGAGGCAGGAGCAAGGCTCTCCCAGTGAAAGCATTACTTGGACCTTCCTTTTGTGCTGGCTGGAAAAGCTGATTTGAGGGGAAGACTTAGATTGTTCCCAAGAGAACAATCATTGCCTTCCTTCTCTCCTGAATTTTCCCTACCTCCTTTTTATTCATCTTCCCCGGATGTTTTGCAGGCATGAATTTGTGTGTTCCATTGCAGACACCAGCAGCTCTGCACGTTTTCCCCCGGCAGTGCTCACAAACCCGCCCTTTCTCCCGTCCCTGCCACGCAGGAGAGTCCTGAGACTGTCAGTGCTGCCGACCCAGCCTGAAAACATCCTGAACCCAGATCACCCACCTACCAGCTGCGCTTGTACCTGTCCTTGGGGCGGTAGATGCTGAGGTCCAGCAAGCTTTGGGCAAAGCTGGGCCAGGATTCTGAGAAACATTGCCCAGTTTTTTAAGGGCATTTTAAAAACTATCACATTTGGGGTGAAAATTTGGCAGACATTTCCCATAACTGGTTCACCAGCCATAAATACCCAGAATGCTGGAACTTGCTTTATAGTAGCAAGTATTTGCTGAAAAACTCTGTTAAATGCAAACCTAATCTTCCAGTGAAGTAGTCACAGAAATGTTTTAGCCAGCCCAAACCCCGCGCCTCTGAGAAAGAACAGGAGGATGGAAGTCAGCAGGGGACAGGCTGGGGTGACCATTCCCGGCCATATGTGCTTAGTCATGAAGGATATGCAGGAAAGGACAGATTTGTCCGGTTAGCTGCGTGTTCCTGCCCTTGCCAGGTGAGGAAAGCATTTGTTATGCCTCCTAAAGCTCCCACCTTTGCAGAAAAGTCTTTCCAATCCTCGAGCATGTTGGGCAGAGGTGAAAGTCCTGTCTCTATTTCTGGGGCAGGATCTGTCGTGCTGCTACCCCTCGTCGGTGCCAATCTGCTCAGCTCCTTGGATGCAGCTCCACTTGCTGAAAGCAGATGCCATGCCCAGATTTCTTCTGCGGTTGAATCTCACCTGTGGTTTGGCAGTTCCACATTGATTTAGTGTTTTTCTCTCTCTCTCTGTCATGCCATCCCTCCTCTAAGGTGAGCTGGCCACATTTTCCATCAGCTGTTAATTCACCCTGATGTTTGCATTCCTATCTCCTTCCAAAGCACCACAAATCATGCTGCTTCTCCCTCATGCAAATATCGGCCTCCCAAGGGGAGAGGAAAGGCTGCAGAAAAACATCCTGGGAAAGGAGTTTTAGTTCTCTGCCTGCTTCAAAAGGAAATAATTTTAAAATGGGAAAAACCTCTCATGATGTTAATCGGTTATTTAAATATTTGCTGTACTTGAAGCACTAACTTGCTTTTCAAATTCTGGAGGGCAGGAAATATCACAGGGATCTTGACTGAGGGAAGCGCATACACACGCACCCCCCCATGCGCACCCCCGCACCCACCGAAACGTCCCTACACTCATGCAGGCAGTGCTCCGTGTGTCCTGCACACCAAGGCTTGCCGTCTTCTAGAGGAATCCTTACGCTGGCAAATGACTGCAATATTTTAAAAGTCAGGGAGTTGCATTACGTGTCAGAAGTGGTCAAATTAAGTTAATTTGACCTTTAAACTCCATTTTTTAATCCCTTGCTTTGGCATCCAGTATGATTTGCATTCCGCTATACTGACACTCAGCCTAACAAATGACTTTCTTTCCAAACTGCCTTTGAAGTATCTGAACTTAATGGACTATAACATTTATGAACATCTGAGTTCTTCTCTCAGCAGCTGCACTAGGTTATTGATGATCTAATTGAAATGCTGGCAAATATATCCCAGCAGTGTATGGGGAGCAACAGACTACTCGGCAAGACCCAAGAGTCTTGGAAGCGTATGTTTTTCATGCTATTCATTAGAAGCAGGCAGTATATTTTCAGCTATGTAAAAACAACAACAGAGAGCAGAGCAAAGACACCAGAAGAAAAAAAAAAAAAAAATCCATGTGCAAGAAAAAGGCTAACATTTGTTGATCCTCTGTGGATCCCTTGGCAGCTCATCCACACGGCGGGGTGGAGGCCAGCCTTTACAAATTGGATGCCTCTTGAAACCTCTAATTTATTTACAGCAAGTAGCCACGGCCAGTTCAGGTTATTCAGGGTACATTCACCCTCCTGCCTGCACAGTGTAAAAATATGTGGACAAGCTGAAAACAAGACAACTGGGTACCAAAAAGTGGGTTTTCTTGTTGTTACATCCAAAACTCATCACCCTGTCCTCTAAGCCCCACGGTGGGTTATCTAAGCTGGAAATATCCTGACTGGACATGGGAGGCCATATGCTGCCTCCATGGCTCCGCAGAAACACAGCTGGCACACGTTTCCACCGAGAGTTAAATAACTTGAGGTTTGGAAATGCCCCTTTACTTAGTAATGTCTGCAATTTCATCGCACTCAATATTTATCCGGCAACCAGCTGATAGCACTGCTTTGCTCTACACTGATTGGCACGTAATTAAGCGAAGGAAAGAAAGTCATAATGTTTAGCAGCAGCAGCGTTTGAGTATTCAACAATAACAGGCAAGATATGAACGGTACACTGCTAAAAATAAATAGGGAATGTCTTATTAGGAGGTGTATTTAGTTCCCATGCAGTGAATAGCTTCAGGCAGTCCATTCCCTTCCATTTCATTTCATTTGATAGTATCTGATTTACACCAGGGATAAAAGAGGAAGAAAAAAGGATATTGAAAAAGAGGAGAAAATTTTTGACATGAAAATAAAGATGAGGGGAAATCAAATTTGTATCTTAGAGCAGATGGAGGCTGAGCCATTCCTGGCATCATCCACACAGCTGGATTCACTCTCCTGGTCCAGGCTGGCTAAAAGACGCCAATAAAAATGAAAAATGCAAATGAATTCTCTACACCTTACTGGACATACAGAAATGGAGAGTGCCACTCAAAAGGCAATCTCTCCAAAACATTTAAAAACATTGTGCAATTTATATCTTGTGCTTGACAGAGCATCCAAAAGTAATTTCAACACTGTGTACCAGTGCCACAGCTCTCTGCCGAGGGTGCCAGTCACGGCACTGCGACTGCGGCACTGCTGTATAATTTCCCTTTCCTCTCCAAGCTGCAGTGCTTTAAAATGTAATACGAGTTGGCTGCTGGCCTCTCGTTTCTGCTGGAAAATCTGGCTGTGCCAGCATGTGTAAGGTCAACAGCACAAAGCCTGCTTATTAACTGGAAATTTGGGGGATCTGGTGCCAGAAAATAGCTTTCAGCCTTTGTGAAAATGAATAAAGAGGTTTCAGGGCAATGGTTTGCTACAGAGGAAAATCAGGTTTGAGCATATTTCATTGACCGCCCATTGCATATATTTGCCTGTCTTCCAGAGTATCGGGAACTATGTCTTATCCTACCAGGGCACTCCATTAGGCCTTTTGAATCTACGCAGAAAGCTCTTCCCAGTCACATTACACTACCCACGACATTCCTGTCCCACAGACCACCCGGGAACGATGTCCCACAGCCCCCCAGGCACGCTGGGAGCTGCAGCCTTCCCCGGTGTGGTCTGACTCCTGGCTATCCTAACTGCAGATGTTTTGTTATTTAGGGATCGATACCATTTTGGGCTGGGTCACACGAGAGAAATTGCTAGCTTCTTTCAGGAAACATTCTGGGTTTGGCTTGGCTAGCATGGACATCCAGTCTTTCCCACCAATGCTGCATGGTCCTGGTTTGCTAGGCAGAGATTTACTGATGAGAAGGAACGCTCTGAGCAGTGAGAAGCAGGGGTTTAGTTCCATTTTGTCCATTAAGTGGAAATTTACAGTGAGATTTTTGAGTATGAGAAATCTTAGCAACTGGGCTGCAATCCAGTAAGGTATTTAGGTGCCTCCTAAACACAGGAACATATTTAGCTCCACTGAATTTCATAATGATACTCACGTGCTCAAGTCTATGTGTGAGTCCTGGGTAGTTCACTTTTGGACCAGTGGACTTAAAAGCAACAAAGTTTTTAATGTGAAAGCTGGGAGAAAATATTTCCACTCATTTACCATTTTAGTTTGAAACTCAGCTTCAGAAAAAGGTAATCTGTGAGTGCTAACAAGCTGTTGTACTCTGATGCACCAAAAAAATCTTAGTTTGTTCATTATGAGCTCTGGCATTGTTTTCAGGTTGAAGAGTCTGACAGAGAGAGTCAAACCTCCGATTTCCCTGCACTCGTGTACCAGATCCAGATGGAGTAGGCAGCAGGATAAAACAACCGGTTGTTTGCCTTACACCTACTGCATGAGCAGTTCATTAAGGCTAAAAAGGCTTCATTTTTTTGGAACTTTTAGCCTTTTTGACCTTGAAGTCTCTCCCTGCTCTTGTTGCAGTGATGTTTTGGGAAACGGACAATAGTTCACAAAATTAATTTCTCTAGTTCCCAGCAGAGGTGAAAGGATTTGCACTTTTGATGCTAAGAAAAGGGCATTAAAGCAACAGTATTCCACTAATTTTGCAAATAGATTTTGGGTAGAAAGATTAACATTTCTACTCCTGGCTAATGTATCATGTAAATTCTAATGATAACGCCGCTCCCCTCTCTCTTGAGCTGTTAAATGATTTCCTGGGGCTCCTTGCAGAATACATGCTTCATTTAAATCCCCTCTCTTCTCTCTTGCAAATAATGAATACCAGATTCATTCCGTGGATTTGTCACTTAAAATTTCTATTAAGAAAGGGAGTTTTATGTTAAAAGCGTAAGAGTTTTGGGCCAGTTAGCACAAGCTTTGACAGTGCTTCATTGGTTCTGTTGCCATACCAAACAGTTACTGAGACTTTCAACGTAATTAGCTTTCCTTTGTAAGAACAGAGAGAGACTGGAAACAATAGTACCCTCTGATCTGGGATTTGGATGCATTTGGGCTAGGAAATGAGCACACTGAAGAGATAAGGCAGATTAATAATACGGAAGGGATTTCTGCAGACCATTCTGTCAGTCTCACTTTGCATGTTTTTGTGGACTGAAATTTTATTCTGAAGTTATGCAAAAAATGCGTGGTGTAAATTGTGGTATAAATCAACCAATGGAGCCCCGTCTAGGTCAAAGCCAGGGGGAGCCTGGGAGCCTGGTTTCTTTCCAAACATATAAATCATCCTAAAGTGATTCCAAACTCACTGGAATGCTTCATGAAACTTGGGAATGTTTCCAGCAGACCTGGCATTAGTCCCAGTATAGAATAAAAGTTCCTTAAAATTAGATAAATTTCTCCTGAAATGTCACCTGTTTTCAAGGTTTTAGCTACAAACTTGTTGACCACTTCTGAATGTGACGCAGCGTTCAAGCAGAAAAGGCAGAAATACCCAACACAGATTTCAGTTTTGTGTTTAGGAAAAGGTGTACCAGCGCAGGCATTTCATATCAGGATGCTGATAGACCTCTATTCCAACAGGAACTCAGAGGAATGTTAAACAGCAATTATTAATGCTAAAAATAATGTTAAATTCTACAGATTTGGATAGCTTACCGTCTAAGAGCTGCAGAATAGCTGGCCAAAGCGGTCTCTCGATCACGAATATTGATTTTTTTCATAAATCTTAAAACACTGGATAAAAGTTCAGATGCTTGGAATGAGGTGAATGCTGTGTTTGTGTTGAAAAAAGGAAGGTGTGGTGATACAATAGTGGTGGAGCTGTTAATGTAACATCCAACTAGTGCAAAAGAGTGGAAAGGTCTTAATTAGTGAAAAGTTAAGGGGTGATTGACATGGTTTTGTGGAACCCAGGGGTGGGCTGGAGCAGGTTCTGCCCCGCTTATCTGTTGCATGGACCACAGGCAGAGCCTCACGGGAGGTGTGTGTGCAGCTGGGGAGGAGTCCCTGCGGGGAGATGTGCTCAAGGTCGGCCACGCAGGCAGTGGCAGAGGCAGGATTGCACCCAGGGCGCTGCGCTGCCGTTGGCCGGGCAAGCATGGGGCATCCCTGCCGTCCTCACGCCCGTCCTCCGCAAAGGGGCTCAGAGAACCCTTGTAAAAACATCAGAACCTTTGGCAGCATCTCCAAACCAAATGTCAGCTACTTCTGAGGTTCCCCCATCGCTGCTGCGGGGGTTTACATTATAGTTTCATGTACTGCAATATCAGACAATTATTTTTTTTTTACAACATTTTTTCGTTCCTAAGTGAACACAGCATGTTTTCTGATCTGCATTTCCCTACTTTGATCATCTGTTCTGCAGATCAGTTTTCATGTTTAGAGGTACAGCAGGATATGTAATGAATGCAAATGTAATGCGTTCAGAGATAAATGTCTAGACTTCAGAGGCTAATCCTCACAAATCTTACACCCCGATACAATGTTTTCATATTTAATACATTCTGAGGGATTTTACTTTTATAAATAATGAACTAATCTCATCTTCAAGGCATCACTTTGCAGTTTAGGTGTAAAAAAAAAGCAATACTCTGTGCTCAGAAAAATCTATTTTAACCAATATTAACTGATACCTCCCCTCAGATAAAGGCTTTTGCGGGTTTGGCAGGTGATTCCTTTTTGAATAAAAGCATACTGGAAAATCACATTGCGGAGGGCAGGGCAAGAACTAGGTTAAGGAGACACCAAGGCGGGGAATACTTGATCTCTGCAGGCAGAGATCCCATCTCTCAGCCCTTGGCTTCGGGCAAACCCCGTGGCTGAGGGTCTCCTGCTCTGCCTTTCCTGCCCAGGCTGCCACGCTGCCAGTAAAGTGGTACGAAGAAAAGGAACGCAGGTAGGCAGGAACTGTGATTTGGTTATTTGTCCAAAGTGTCGGGTGCCTAGACACGATTATGGTCTTACCTTCATTAGAGTGAAAACGTACAGGCGTGCTCTGGAAGCAGTAGTTACACTGACACAAAGTACTCGGTCGTACACGTGAGCTTGCACGCTTCGTGGGAGAAGCGCTACGGCAGAGGGTGCGCTGGTGTCCTGACAGCGAGGAAAGCAGAGGAATGCGCAGAGTCCCAAGCATATCCATATTTCCACAGTGACTACAGCTGCACCCACTGCGTGACCTGCCATCTGAGCCAACGTGGAGGAACTCTCCTGAGTTATTACAAAATAATATGCTGTCTGCCATATTGCAATGGATAATAATTAGCAGCTCTAAACTTAATGCTGGAATCGCTATGCAGGTTGCAAAAGAAATGAGGCAGAAAGTGGCCTTGATTGCTCAAGACCATATGGCTGCACACACAGCGGCTTCCCACAGCAAAACAAGGAGAAGGTGCAGAAAGCAGGATGGATGGTGTGGGAAACCACCTGCAACTCCCTTAGCTCCCGTGCAGCGAGACACGTGGGAAACAACACGCTGTACCTGAAATAATTGCAGAAAGTGTACATGTGAGCTCTGCCCTGGACCTGCCTTGTATCCCCTCTGGAGCCCGTTTAGTTCCATTGGATAACAGGAAGTGCATTTTCCTGCTCTCTCTTGAAACCTGCAAGAGAAAGAAAATGTTCTGTAAGGTGTGCAGAGGTGCTTCCCTGAGATCTACCCTTCTTCTGCCTTTCTAAAAGCAAACCAAAAGTGACCACTGGGAAGTGGAGTTCTGGTGTTTTCCCATGGTGGAAGGAAACAGAGAGTTGAACCACGGTGCTTTACAAAACTCCCCATCATTTACCTTTCTCTCATTTGCTATAGCAGTGCCGGTGTTCTCTGTACCCGTGTGAACGCTGCCTCTCCCTAAATCTCACCACTGTGGCTGCAGGGCGTGCGGCAGCGGGGAGTTCCACCACTTCTGCTCTTGTTAAAAACACTTGCTTCCCCCCAGTTTCCACTTACCCATCCATGAATCCTCCCAGTTCTGTGGGCTGCCAGTCTGCTGCTTTCCATCAGCACAAACATTCAAATTCCTGAAAAGTTAAAAATGAACTCATTTAAATACTTTTTGTCTAACAAGGAAAGAACAACATGAATATTGCTTAGAATACATCTTTGCATAACTAATATGGTAAATTTATGAATATCTTATAATTAGTTTTGCCGGGGAGCTTGAATTCCAGGGCTTGAGTTTTTGTTCCTAGTAAAACCAGGTAGAAGAGAGAATTTGCTCTGAATACCATATTAGCGTAATTCTATTTCTCTGAATGCCAGCAGAGGTTTTTACATATCCTCCCAGCTTAATGGTGTTTCAGTGATTCGAAATAAATGGAAGGCATCGAGCCTGCATTGCGATAAGCATGAAAATTCCCTGAAGTCGGGATGTCACTGCTCAGCGCCGGGCATGGGGCACGGCAGAACCCGGATACGCTCCAGACAGCGGAGAGCGAGCTGGCCAGGAGGGCACGCGGGATGCCGTGTGGCTGACAGCCTGTAGCAAAAAGAAAAAAACGCATCTTTTGGAACAAGAATGTCTCATTTAGTATTTGTCATCTAAGTGGCAGGAACACAAGCCTCCCTTTAATACAGCGAGCCCCAAAATCTATCTACAAGGGTGGAGAGCAGTGTGAATCATTGTGGAAAAAACTGCTGACAGCAGAATTACTGCATTTCCATCCCTGCACATAGATCCCACCTAATGGCATCCCCAGAGAGGAGCAGGAGCCTGTCGCTCCCTGTTTCCCTGTGCAGATACAGACAGGCGGCTCCTGCTCTTGCCAGCTCCTTGAGCACAGCGCAGTCCATGGAGAGGATTTAAAATAATTGACCGTGGCAAGAGAATGTTTTTAAATTGGGAGCAGAAGCAAATCTGGATTGTTTCCAGGTCAGAGAGAAAAACAGGTTTCTCCCAGGCATGGATCTGACTCTCTTGCAAGATTTTCTCTCGCTGCCTGGCAAGGGGACCAGCTCCACCACCCCGTCCCCAACCACGCGGGGCAATGGGAGCAGGGTTTGCATCTCCTTCCTGCCCACGGGGGACGGCATCCCTCTGTGCCCGGCGCTCGCTGTTCTCCCACAGCGGATGTGAAGCGGCTCCCGCCTGCGGTCACCGACCCGCGGGGCCTGGGAGCGCAGCACGACAAACACAGCTCGGGCGGCACCCAGCACCGGGGCCTCACCGGGAGCCCGGGGAATTTGTCTCTGCAAAATGCCACCACAGGCTGCCTCCAGCCACCGTGGGTTGTTTTCTTCCCCGCAGAGAGTGGGTAATTTGCCGGCGATCGTCCGATACAGTCCTGGTGATTCGGGAACTGCTCAGCTCCCAGTTTAGCGAAAGGTGAAGCACGGCGTGGGGCGGCTCGGTGCTCCTGCAGTGCGGGACAGCCGTGAGCAGTCCCAGACCCCCGGGGAGCCTGATCGCTCCTTCCAAGAGGAGTAAAGCAGAACAAAGCAGCATAAGGCACGAATGTAGGCTGGGCCGACACCAAGGCACAGGGTATTGCTCCAGCAGTACCGAAGACGGCACTACCTGTTTTACCATCTCACCAGAAAAAGGCATCTCGTCCTGATCTTGCCCGCAGGTTCTTCAGTGGTGAGGCAACAGGAGAAACCAAACCCCTGAAAATGTGTGTCTCTTGCAGGCCTTCATGGATCTCTTGGCAGCCAACCACGATCCCCTTGAGTGCAAACTCCCCAGCATCCACCTGGCCCCAGAAATCCCGGCATTCTCTTTTCTGGGCTTTAATATGCTTTTTAACAGCATTCAACAAATTGAGTTCAAAGGGACTGAGGCTGCTATTTAAGTGCTTTCCTGGGTGGAAGCGTGCTAACTCGCACGTTACTCATGCGAGTAGCCCCCTGCACCCTGCCAGCCTGCTCCCAGGAGTCACTGTTTGCACAGTTAAGCCATAATTACTTTCTCCTCTTTCTACAGTCAGCCTCCAAGCACTTCTTTGCGAGGGGATTTGCTATTCCCTTGTCAGGAGATGGGATGCCGGTGTAATTGAGGGAGAAACAGCAGCCTGGGTTTCTGACCGAGGCTCCTCCCTCCCTGCCACTCGCTATTGTATGGGAAGGAGAAGCCCTCAAGATATGCTGGACAGACTCTTGGAAATAACCTTTTTCATCTCAAAGATCCTGCTGAATTTTAGATTAAAAAGGAAGCTTTTCTTTCAATAATGTATTTCCCCCTTGGCTCCCTGGCTATCGAGTAACTTTCCCTGAACAGAAAGCTCAAAAAATGAAGCTTCCTCAAATTCAGATTCATGAACTGAATCTCTTACCTCCTGGAAGCCTGGCTGGAGAGAGCAAAGGCAATCCGGGCATGATTTTCGTCTTAAGAAGAATAAATAAAGCAGAACCTCTTTTATTCCTTCTGCCCATGCAGGTGAGATGGGGTTATTAACCATCATTTTAAATTAGCACATCTGGAAGGAGAGGGTCACCCAGCCCTGGCTATTCCCATACCCAGAGCTGTTGCAGCCTCCAGCAAACAGGGCAGCTCGGCCCCCAGAACCGAGCATGTTTGGCCTTGGAGGGGAGCTTAAAATACGGCATTGCATTGTGGGTCCAAAGAAGAGAAAATCATTTGTGTAATCCTTCCCTTTGGCAGTGCCCTCTCCAGATCTTTAAATCTTTGAAGAGCATTGGCTTGAGCGTTCGGGGCCAGCCAAGCGAGCCCACTCCAGATTGCACCAAGAGTTTTGATCCAGACGTCTCTCCTGCAGCGTGCTGGCCATTGCGCAGACACGAAGGAGACCCAACGCACCATCGAACGTGCAGAGTGCTGAGCGCACGCTTATCCTCAGAGCCCGTGGCAGATCTTCAGGAAATATGAAACTGTAGTTTTTGAAAAAGCTGCTCTTCAGAGTTATCACATTAGAGAAGAAATTGCAGGCTTTTCTGGGGAATCCCGGGCAGCCACCCCACTTGCATGAGCTGAGCTGAGATCCCAGGAAAGGCAGGAGTAAAACAGACCTTTGGGTCACCCTGGAAACTGCAAAAATGCTGCCCAAAGCCCACGCCAGACCTTTTCTGAGACAGGGCAGGTTTGTTCCTGATATTTCGCAGGTTGAGTGCAACTGCCGTTTTATCTGAAAGTCTGTAGCCAAATAACGTGCAGGTTTGTGTGTGTGTGTGTGTGTGCGCACACGTGGGCATCTGGGCACACAACTCCCGTGGTGCAACTGCGCCATGTGAGATGTATAATAAAATAGAAAATAAACCTCCATAGAATAAATGAATTGCTCAAAGCTGCTTCTCAGTGAATGATTTAACATACTAAACATAGCCCTGGTGTGTTACTTGGCCCCCTCATGACTAAGTATATTCGGTGTGGGCTGAACTAAATTAGAATTGAAGCCTTTAATGAGCAAAGTACTACACTCGTTGTGACAGGGACCTTTCCTGCGTAAACAGATTTATCCCAGATAAAGTGTCCAGCTTCTTAGCATGTACTACAGGTATTTTTTTTTATTAGGGCACGTTACTTCTATGGGATTACAGTTGTGTTTATAATTCTTTTTCAGAGCTAAGCTGACTCCCTGCCCCTGCTCAGAGGGCGAACCCCCCGGCACTGCTCGGCCCCTGCAGACTGCCCACCCGGGGGGAGCAGGGGGAGCCACTCCAGCAGGCTCCGTGCTCCCACCCGCATCCCCACAGCCTCCGTCCTGAGCCGTGCTCTCCTCTCCCCGTGCCCTCTCCAGTCACCTTCCACGCAACAGCCCTACATCCCTGTGACAGCAGATACGTGTTTCTGCCCCGGCCATACCCAGCCCTTGCCATGTACCCAAGGGGCCGTGGCATAAAGCCGTCTGCGAGCCAGCGGCAGAGTCCCCACACCGGGGCAGTCCCTGGCTGTTCATCAGGAAAGCTTCCTGGGCCCTTGGTCCCGAGGGAGCCCAGGGTCGGAGCCGAGGGCAGGATCAGCCCCTGTGGCCCCATCCAGCACATCCCATGCCTGAGCAGCATCTCGTGCCCGCTGCAGAGAGCAATGCACGGCCTGGGTGCTGGGGAAACCCAGCTCCAACCCAGCACGTCTCCAGACACCTTCTCCCTCCCAGCTGGAGAAATCATCTCCTCGGGATCAGATTCAGTCTTTGAGCTTTATAAATTGCTAACTGAAAGCACAGTAACACCTTCCAGATGCCCGTCAAAGCCTCCGAACAGCGCGCTCTGACAGCCTCCCTGTTTTCCCTGACAGTTTAATGAGACGTTGTTCCGCTCATGCCGACGGCTTCAGGGATCACTCCAAACATTGCCCCACGCTCTGCTGGGCAGGGCCCCACGCTCCCCGCCAAAACCGCTGGGCACTGTGCCCCTCACACCACGGCAGCACCCTTCAGCGCTGAGAGGAGGGTCCCGCCGTGCTTTCGCCTGGCTTTGTGCATCGGATGCCCAGGACAGGTTTGCGGTTGAGGGAGGCGAACGTCACACTGCGGGGCGCATCGCACCACACTGGGGCTTGCCTGGGATCTGCTGGTGAAATCCCATCCCGGCTAAAGCCTCGGCTCAGGCCGCAAGACAGCGAGCCTTATCGGGGCTAATGGTGTCAATACGTAGCTGAACTGATTCCGGCTGTAATTCCCCCAAGACCTATTGTTTTTCTATCATTATAGCTGTATAATGATTACCTGTGGACCACAAGTAACACTACAGCCTTTTACTTCCCCGTTAACAGCATATATGTAGCAGTGGCAGTATCAGGCAGAAATGGCAGTACTCTCTCTTTTTTGACTAAGAAATAATGGAAAGCTCCTCGGGTGGTGATGCAACCTACAATAAGGAGCCCCAGCAGCAGGTACACCCAGGGAGAATATTGACGGCTGGATCTCATTTCAAGGGCTGTATTCCTGCACTTGGACGCAGGTAACAAAAAGGTTATGATCGATAGATGCTACGGGGGTTAGTTTTCAGGGCACTAATAGAGTATTCACTACATGCCTTCAGACTATGTTAACATGCAAGCATGCCGATTGCTTTGTTTTTACAAGCAGAAAAAAAAAAAAAAATAGAGAAAGGGCTTGAATCCCTTTTGCTTCTCATACTGCCTAACCCTAAACTGTCTGGACTTCGTCTGCTGAGGGCAGACAATACAGACAATAATCATGTTTCATTCTTGGCACAGCGTATTTTTGACATAATGGCAGCAGCCGACAATTTGCAACTCCATAAACTGAATGCATGATTCTAATTTATGTATAGAGCTAATGGATCGTTGCTCCTGTAATAAACTGCTCAGAGTGGGTAGGATTTATCAGCAAGCAGGTTGCCCTTTACACATTTTTATTTAATTTTGCTTTTTTCCATGAGGTGCCAAGTCAACAAATGATTAAATATGAGCAAATATTTCTCCACTGGAGTTTTATCAAGTTACCTAATCCAGTTAAGAGATGGAATGTAATTGCTTCTGGAAGCAAAGCTTGTTTTCCACCAGGGTTCTCAATTAAAATAAATAAATAAATAAAGGTTTTTCCCTTCTGAGTAAAACAGGAGGCTATGAAGTGTATTGTATCTGGAAAATAAATGGGAAACTTGTTGAGGTAATGGAGGCTTTGGATGGGATCTTACACCCCTTTATTCTTACAGTCAGTGTCCTAAGCAGGCGTTTTCTTCCCTTACCCGACATGGGAAGCTGCCCCTGCCTGTTGCTGCTCGACAGCCTTCCCCTGCGGGGCAGGGATTCGAGAGCCTGGTCCCCACATAGCATCGCCTCTGCCCCCCCTTTCCCCCGAAGAAGCGCGGGGAGCCGGGGAGCCTGGGGTGCCTGCAGCACAGCCCCCGCACCGGCACAGCCGTCGCTGGGGCACGTCCCAGCTCTGCATCACGCTGCCGTAACTGCGGAAAAGCACCGCTTAAGAAGGCCGTTGCCTGCCCAGCTGCTCTTCTCTGTAGTTTTCCCCGGCAGAAGGGCAGCAATTACCAGAAAACATTGCAGAAAGCATGGGGAACGGGGCAAGGGACTTTCACCGCAGGGACACAAAACACGAGAAAGTCTGTTGGCAGCATCAGGCAGTTCATTAAACTGCTCCCAGGAGCCTGGGGACGTACTCTGTTTACGGCGGCGAGGGCAGGAGGCTAAAGTACTTCACTTGGCAGACTTGTGTGATTTAGGGCTTCGGGTTCATCAGGTTGAATCACAAACCGTGTTTGAGTTACCATCAGTCACTATAAATATTAGAGATGTGAGGGCTTGGGAAAACCTATCTGCGAGAGCTCTCCATCCCTGTCTCATCTCTCCCTCCAGGCAGCACTCCCAAACCACCTGTGGAAGGAAGCAGTCCCTCATCCGGTGCTGCCCCTTGGCAGCAGGCTGGGTGATAAAACCTCCCTGAGGAGCAGAGCCCACAGGGGAAGGTGACGCTGAGCCAAACCTCAGGATGCAGGAGATGGACGGTCCCAGCAGCCTGGCCTGGTGCAAGGGCTCTCGGCCGCTCCTGATGGAGAGCCCAGCCTTGGAGGGCAGCTCTGCTCCTAGTGCTCTGGGAGCTACAGCGAGGGAAGAGTTTGCGCTCAGAATTACCTTTATCATATTTTCTGTTGTATTTTGTATATTAATTATCTCAACAAGCCCAGCTGAGGAGCTGGAGCCTCCGGCTCGTCAATGCTGCCATCTATAGCGGGTTCTCAGCAATAGAAGCTGCTTTCTGGCCTGGCCCGCAGCCGTGCCCGTATGCAGGGGCAAAGCGGACATTTCTCCATCAAAGGGCAGAGGCACTTGCAGAGCCCCTAGAGAAGGTCTCCCAGGAGCACAGAGAAGGAGCGACCCTGAGGTTTTGCTCCTTCTCCTGCCCAGCTGCCCCTCCAGCGCTGAGCTCACCCTGTCCCAGCCCACCCCCTGCCCGCTCCTGCCCGCGCTGAGGTGCACAGGAGCCCTCTTGTAGGAAGCCTGCGAAATAAGAGCTCAGCCCCTGCAGGGAGGCTAAAGGGCAGAACAGGAAAACTCACCCTGAGACCGGAGCGGGCAGCTCTGAGGTCAGCACATTTAAGGGGACGCAAGAGAAGGAGGCGCAGGTGGGGGTGCGGAGAGTGGCTGCGCTGGGGCAGAAAAGGGCCAGCGTCAGCTGCGTCCCCTCAGCTCGAGATTAGTTCAGCGGCAGAGGGAAAGTTAGGGGAGGGCTCCCTGTGCTGCTGCCTCGCTGAGCCCTCTCTGGCTGCGCGCTGTGCTGGGGGGACAAGGCAGGACAGGGACTGGCACCTCCTGAGGTCTCCAGGGAACAAGGGCACTGGTGAGCTGGCCCTCCTCTGCTGGGGATGAGGACCAGTGGAGCTGGGAGCAGCCCAGGGGTGAGTGCCGTGCAGGGCTGTTCGGCCACTGTGGTGCCAGGTGCAGTGTGACAAGTCCCGGTGTGGCACGGGGCTGGCAGGGGCCGTGTCTGGGCAGAGCTCCGCAGGAGCGGGGCTGGGAAGTGGCCAGGCTGGGGACATGCTGGCCGCACGCTGGGGCAGGCCGGCTGCAGGAGCAGTCTGCCTTCTCTGTCTGTAATCCATACTGCCAAGGAGAAAGACGGAAACAAATTTTTGAAAAAGCTGGACAGCCTGTGACCGTCTTTGTCCTTCACAAACGTGTCTGAGAAGCCCCACGCTCTGCCTCCCCAGCAGCACCAGCTGAGGACTGATGTGCGTGCAGTCAGAGCTGTCTGTCAACATCCAGATCTAAACGAAATGATTGTGAATATTTAAGAGATGCTAATTCCACCATCCTTGCACCAGCCTCGACCTCTGGCTGCCCCCCCTGTGAAGTCAAACTCTGTGTGTTTGCAGGCACGGTTCTGATTGTAACTTTAGCTACCAGACATCATGTGTTCCTCTTAGATTTCCAGCACATGCAGAGCAGCCCATAAATATTGTAGCTTTTTTTTATTGTAATTTGAAGCTGTCTTGCAAACTGAGCTGTCTAAGCCTTGGAACATCTGCTCAGAGCAGGCAGCAATCTCTTAAATGCCACTGTGCGCTTAAGAAGTTCTCCTCTTCTCTGTGGGAGCCCCTGGAAGAATTTAACTGATATAAGTCACCTCCCACAGCTCAAGCTAATGATCACAATACAAATGACATTTGCATGCTATGATATTCCTTTTGTGCAGGAGATGATCTGCACACTAACATCTATTCATCCCCGACAGCTTGTTTTCCCTCCATCTGAAAATGATTTCCCAGCCCAGGTAATAACCAGCAGATGGTCACTCACAAACCCAGCGAGTGTCCTGCTCTCCCGCTGCCCCTCCGGTTTCTTCCTCTAGCGACGGGGACGAGCGCTGTGGCCCCCTCCGTGCTTGGGGAAGCTTGGGGGGGTTTAGGGACACCATTAAAGGGGACGGCCCCATGCCACGGCCACCGCAGCAGGGAGCGGGTGTTCTCCTGCGCCTGGTTTCGTGCTGTGGTTTGGCAGCAGCAGGCTGCATCCTGCGGAGGTGACGCCCGGCGCGGAGACAGGGTCTGTCCTGACCCGAACTGCTGGGGATGAGCAGCTGCCTGGCGGCGCTGAATCATCAGTGCCAAAATCTGGGGAAACAGAAGAGCACCAGCGCTGCTCTGGAGTTTCCTGCTGTGGTCCTCGGTGGCGTTAGCAAATCTCTTCAGTTTGTGTCCTTCTTCTTAATATTTTTCAATTCTTAATTTACTTTATTTTAATTGATTGGACTCTCCTGTGGTGTAACAGCTTATTGGAAAGGAAGACAGTTCCAGATACAGAAGGAAAAAAAAACGCTCATATTTACTCATTTGCCTTGCAGCTTTTCACAGCTCCACTGCCCCAATCCTTAATGACAGAAACCAATAATGTTTAAGCTATTGAAGTCCAAGTGACTCAAAATCAATGGCATGATATTGGAATTCCGGAAGACTTTGTTAAATATTTTGTTTCTTATTGTTTGCTCACTGAAAATCCAGACAGTCCCGCCAGAGCAAAAGCAAGTTAATGAATTAAAAGCTCCCAGCCGACAGCAGTTTGATAATAGCATTAACACTGTAAAATGCATCATTAGGTCAGTGTCTGTCAGCATTACACGGCATTGGGGGAGGCGAGCAGAAAGGCAGAAAGTCAGGCTGCTTATTAGAACCAGATTTAGGAAAAAAGTTTCCTTCTCTTAAACGGCTGCATTTTATTCCATGTCCCACTGCTGCTGCTCTGCCTGGGCTGCTGCCGTGCCTCCCTCCTGCGCCGCTGGCACGGCTGCTGGGCAGCCTGCCCCCTGCGCCAGAGTCCCCCGTGAGCCGGCATCGCCTCCCAGACAGGGACGCACTGGGGTTCGCTTGCTCTGAAGAGTTGTTCTGGAGAAAATGAACTCAGACAGGCTCAACCCAAAAGACAAAACTAGGTTAGAAATCACCCAAATTGATATTCCTGTGCCCCCTGTGCTCCCACCGTGCTGGCTGGCGGGTGCCTGTGGCCACTGCCGAGCCATGGGGTTCATTGCCATCTGCCATGAGCAGGGACCCCAAAACCAATGTGCTCTTGCAGATTTCCTTAAGAAAGCAGAGCAAAGCCCCGTCCTGGGGGTGGGGGCTCCAGCCCCACAGCAGCTGGTGCTGGCAGCAGCTTTAGAGACCCCGTCGAGTGTCGGGAGCACCAGATCTGGTGAGGGGGATGGCCGGGGCACGGGGGACCTTAGTGCTTAGTTCCCCCTCCCAGGAAAGCTATAATTGATGCTGTAAAAACAGATAGTCTGTGCCGAGGGGATGAGGAGTTGCCTTTTGGGTGGGTTCTGCATTTGCTGGGCACGAGCACGGGACAGTGCTGTGGGCTGACGCTCCCCAGCCCAGGGGCTCTGCCGTACCCTGCACCCTCCGGCCGAGGGTGCCTTGCGCTGCGGGCCCTGGCCGGGGGAGGAGGGCTGCGGGGGGCACCGGGGAGCAGCGCTGAGGGGTTGTCGAGGCTGCGTGAAGGCTGCCCAGAGGTGGCTGGTCTCTCTTCGGTGTCCAGGGTCTCCTCTCTGGTGGTTTCAAACAGTTGAGGTGTCAATGGATGGATTCCCCTCCAGCTTCACTGGAGGTAGCATTGCTGCACAAGAGGCTTGGGGGTTTTTTCCTGGAAGAACAACGTCTGGTCTTTCCTTTTGGAAAATAATTTACTCCTACAGAGATACAAATTAGCAGCTTCCCAGGTCAGTTTGGGTTTGTACTCCACTGAGCAGTGGCTAGAAGAGCCGTGACTCCCCCTGCACTCTTTTACCTGTTTCTTTTGTATTTATGGGCTGCGCTTTGTCTGGATTTTAGAACACACACAGTTTGGGGATGTTAATGCATGTAACGAGTAATTGTTTGTGACAGATGAGTTATGAAATGTTGTGTCAAACAAGGCTGGCTGAGCTGGGCAATGGATTAGCTTGGGGTGAAGAGCGAGCACAGCCACCCTAGGTAGAGACCCGCTGCCGTCGGTGTGTCTGTCCCTGAGCCCCAGCTGTCCTGCGGGCGCGGGGAGCATCGCTTGCCTCCCCAGCAGTGGCAGGGAGGACTCGCAGGGAAATCTGGGCACAGCGGGGTAGGAGCAAGATGGATCCCTGAGTCACACCTGCATTCCCAACACCCCTCTATCTTTTCATGCAAATCCACATCTTGGTTCACAGAAGGAACGTGAAGACTAAATAAAGTAACAGTTCTTTAATTTTGCAAATCTCTCTGACCTCAGAACTGTAGCAAGAGCAGGAATCTTTCTTTCCCTTTTGTTTGCTCAAAGAATGAAAGAAAATACAACAGAAGTACCTTAGAAAGAGCAACGGGTTAACTTGCTTTGAGTCAGGACAGACCTTCAGAAGAGAAATACCTGAAATACCTCTCCCCTGCCTGCCATTGCTGGTTTCTTACAAAGCAGCCAACAAGACAGATTTTAATGGGACTTACAACTAGGAAGACAAAAAGGCGGAAAAATGGAGAAACTGAATTAAAAATGCTTCCAGAGCTGAGATGCCAGACAAGATAAATAGGGATCATAATTTCTTCTCTAAGGGAGGGTGCTGCCACAGTGCTGTTCACCTGATGATGGCAGAGGTAAAATTAATGCCGATTGCGGGCACATTAATGCCACTCATTCCCCATCCCATTTGTCTCCTGCTGCCCGGGCTCCAGGCTCAGCCCCGACACCTTCCCTGTGCCGCAGGCAGCCTCGCAGCGTGAATTTTTGCTCTTCACTCCTCCTCAGTCTGCGCTGCTGAATCTGGTGGGGGTGAATGTCGAGAGAGGTGCAGTGAGTTCTGACCACCCCCCGCACCCCTAGCTGGCCCCCCAGATGTGGGGCTGGAGCTGGGGGAAGGCCTTGGTCCCGGGTGGCCAAAGGCAGCACGGGAGGGGAGGTGACAGCGGAGCAGTGCCAGTGGGGTACGCGTCCATCAGGGCAGTAACATCCCCCAGACCGTGAAGATGGAGACCTGTGCCCTGAGGCATCAGCTGGCGTGCGTGGGACCACGGGCTGGCTGGTGGTGGAGCAGGAGCCAAGCACCTTGTGCGAGCCCCAGGCTGGGGTTTGGCTACAAGACCACGTTTCTTCCCTCTGTTGCTAGAGCTGGGGGCTGTCCCCGCTGTCACAGCTCACCAAAGGCTGAGTGGCTCGTTTCTATCCCTGTGTCCTTCTGCAGAGAGTCCTCCAAGTGACATTTCAGGAGAACTGGAAGCTGTGAAATTTAAGCATTAGGAGCTCAATCCATTAGCATCCTGACAAGCTTTTCAGAGATTTACAATGGGTTTTACCACCTGCTGGAGGTATAGCAACAAATTTCCATCTCTAACTCATTCTTGGACCAAGATTTACAGCTGCCATCAGCCCCGTGCTGTCAGTCAGTCCCTTCCAACCAGGTGGGGAAAGGTCACTTTTTAGAAACATAAATGATAAGGCTGTGACCAAACCACCTGCTCCCACCCCAGCCAGGCTCTTGGCCACCAGTCCTGCATTTAGCTTCTGTCCCCAGAGGAGCAACCATCACCAAAGGCGTCACCAGAGGGGAGAATTAACTTCCCCGTGACCTGTGAGAGACCCTCAGAAATTTAGGGGATTTGTGTCGCTGCTCACATCTTCCAGGGGCTCCCTAAAACCCTGGAGGTTTGCAGCCAACAGGAAAAGCGGCATTAACAAGACAGGGTTGTGCTTGCCTCCCGGGGAGGAACAAGCCCAGGTGCCACCGTGAACAGGCACAGAAGCGCCCTCTGGATGGGGTACTTCCCCTCCCGCGGGGCTGCAGGGCCTCTCAACACTGATACATGCAGCCACATCTGCACCCTGATATTTATTGCCATCACACAGTGCCCATGGGCGCAGGGCTGGGGGACCTGTGCGTGTCCCTCTGGAGCTGCGGGTTGTCCACAACCCATCCCGTGGGGATGCGGCCTTGGCACAGCCAGCCCTTGGGTGGCAAGTGAAACCTCCTGCCATTCGGGGTCCAGAATCTCTGCCAGCTTCCCACGGTCTACAATTTATCAATTTTTCCCAAATATTACAACCCCAGCATAGTAGCCTTTGTCTTTAGAAGCTCTTCTGTGCCTAATGGCTCTCCCTCTTAGCACATTTCCCTGCTGTTCAGTGTAAATCCCATCTCTTAATTTCACTCCCTTCCTCCTTCAGATAAATCTCTTCCCCTCCTTCGTGCCCACTCCTTTCCAGGATCTGCCAGGAGGTATTGTATCCTCCCTTTACACACTGCTCGTTTTTGGATGCTAAAGTGGAACATGATTACCAAAAAATAAACCTTTTCATAACTTACAAGAACAGCAATTGAACATGAGTAGGAGTTTATAAAAGGAAGGAAATAAAAGATGAATTTCCTCCTCCTATTTTACACTGCTGCCTTTAATATATGGCAGCGGTTATCCCTATTGCCTCCGGAGTATATAAGCAGTAGTAAACAACCCTTCCATGTACACAGTGTACCTAACTTTCCATACAAGGGAGCTGGGCTGGAGTGGCTTGTAAACTCAGGGGCCAGTGAAATTATCTCTAAACAATCATAAAATCACAGCCCTTGGGAATAGCAGGAGAGAAGCGAGACAAGCACAAACACCAAAGTTTTTTCCTCTGCTGCACTGAACAGAGTTGCTCCAGGTGAAAGGCAGCAGGAGTAATTTGGACATAAAAGTGCAGCCCGGTGCCGAGGCTGCTGGAGCATGGCTGCCTCTGGCAGCTTCCCCTCCGAAAACCGCCGGCTGAGATATCCACGCTCCCTGTGCACATGCGGGGACATGGTCACCCCCATTTCTGCCTGCGGAAGGAAATTACCCATCGCAGCGTGCTACCTTGCCCTTATTCCTACATAACATTTAAGACACATTTTCAAAAGAAAGCACGGAAGCTGCACAGTCAGACATGAAATGGGTATATTCATCTCTGCGTGTGGGCAGCTGTTAGATGTGATGCACAGTAATTCCCAGGTGCGTGAAGCCGGAGGGACGGGGGAGAGGGAGCAGCCAGGACTGGTGCTCTCTGCGGCTGGAAGCAGCCCTGCAGCAGAGCTGTCCTTGCCCAGGATCTGTCTGCCTGGTCGCCGCAGCTCCGGAGAAACCCCCCTGCCCGCACCTGGGGAGGCTCTGTCTCTGCAGGCAGCCTGGGCGCTCCCAGCTGGGCTCCTGCAAGAGCCATGTGGTCACACGCATGGAGACACCGACATTAGGGGCCCTCCCAGGTCATGAAGAACCTTCGCGAGGAGGTTGGCAGCTCCTGGCCTGGCACGTGACCCCCCCATGGCACAGCTTTACTCTTTGACAGATTTCTCTATACTTTCAACTTCCATCTTCAAACTTCTTCCTGAAGCCACAGGCCACCGATGTCGGTACAGTTCCCCCGACTCCGTGACTGTCAAAAGCTGTGACAGCTTCAGCTCACAGCTCTGTGTGTTCCTGGACATGGATGAGTCATGATCTTGCTTCTTGCTTCCCCACCAATGTGAGGTTCAGTGAAGCCGATGGAAAGTGCCTTTGGTGTCAGCTGGTTTGGGTCAGGCTCTATCAGAAACCAGCCCGTCTCCTTAGAGTATTCCTCTCAGAAACAGGTTTCTGCTGCTGAAGTACCTAGAAAAACGACCAGGGTGGGTGGGAGCAGGAAGGACATGGCCTCACTCATCTTCTTGGGAAAGGGACAGATCTGCTGAGCTTCCGAGGTCCCTCTGGTGAGCCTAAACCCAAGCGCCACTTGTGTTACACACACCAGCCTGCAGGCCCATGCTTGTGTCGCTGGAGGACAGGCAGGTTTTAATCCAGCCTGGCAACCCTCTCTCCTGCTCCGAGGGGACACTTCCCCCTCTATCTCCCCTGCCTGCAGCTCTCTGATTCAGGAAAAGGAGGAGGAGCCATCGCCTCCCCCTGAGTGAGTCCTCAGAGACCCACATCGCCCTCCGTCAGCTGTGGGAGACCACGACATAGCGCATTCCCATCCTGAAAATCCGCTCACAGGCAAACATCTGCGGGGTGGCAGGCAGTGCGGTGGGGAGCGCTGCAGGAGCTGCTCGCTGCCAGTCCCGTGGGCAAGCAAAACACCTCGGCTGCCACCAGCAAGGCAGGCAGGAATGCGCCAAGGAGAACGGCAGCCAACGCCACCGGCCCCTCGCCCATGCAGCGTGCAAACAGCGCAGAGGGAGCAGGGCAGGATTGGAGCGGAGAGTGCAGCACCCCAACGGAAGACGAGGTCTGGGAGACGTCAGACAAGCCTAAGGGAGCTGGAGACCAAATGCACTGCAGGTCGGGCACGCAGCTCCCTGACCTGACGGCAAACACCTCCAACCAGCTCGGCCCAGCCCACGTTTTGGCAGGGAAAGCCGTGACCCAGAGAGACGCGGTGCACAGGAGGCTGGGCGTTGTACTTGCTGTCCAGCTCCCAGCACATCTGAATAGTAAAATAACGCTCCTGTCCTGCAGCGATCCCGAGCCATAGATCCTGGTGCTGTTACGGAAGGGAGGCTGTTATTTCTAAACGAGGTAATTCCGAAAGAAGCAGGTTTCCTGGTTTCCAGTTCAGCCCTGCTGACAGGACCGCGCCGTCCCCGCGGGGTCCTGGGGATGCTCCGGGGGCTGGAGGCTGCTCGGACGGCTGTGGAGGGGGCAGGACAGGGGGAGGGCGAGCGTTGTGCCGACTGGGGCAGGGTCCTGAACACTGGACATGCCTAAACGCCCCTTTCAGAGCAAAAAGCCCTCATCAGGCAGCACTGTCTGATATACAGCAATTCCATTCACATCCTTCTGGAAAGGTCCTGCAGACATAATAACAATGATGAAATCAGCAGGCCTGAATAGAAATATAAAAGCCTGTAGTAATCTCTCTTAAAACTGCACAATTCAAGAGAGGATGACATCCCTTCTGTAAGGGGGGTTATTTTTATCATTCAATTGAATTCTCAGAATTGCAATTCTCTCACCGAGTCCATAAGATAGTAGGAAAAGGAGGTTTCTTCCCACTCAACCTCCAGCTCCATAACTCAGCTCCCAGCCAAGTTTTGAATTTACAGCCCAGCTGGAAACCTCTGCATGCCGTTACTGCCGGGAGGAGCCGCCATCCAGGGGCTGCACGAGTTGTGCGAGCCCCGAGGCTGCAGCGGGACTGCAGGGGCACAGACAGGATTTAAAAACCTCTAAAACTCCTCCCAGGCTGAGACTCTGGGTGCAGCTTACACCAGCTCTGGCTGTAAGTTAAATAACCCTCACCCTGGCAAGCCGCTCCGCGGCAGCCTGCATCACCTTTACTTCCAAATCGATTCCCTCACAGCAGAGCAGCCCTTTTGCTGGATCTTCCTCCCTGCCCTTATTTCTCATACTGCTCTGGGTTCTTCCTGCTGCTCTTTCGCCAGATGCTTTGCACAACGTATTTTCCCCTGGTTTGCTGACGGAGCTTCTCTTCTCCCCATCCCCACCCGCAGTCCTGCCGGCTCTCCGGGCGGTGTGAAGTGCCGCTGCAGCCCCGAGCAGGTGAAATGCAGGGGGGAGGAAAGGCACCGCAGCGAGTGCGGGGGGGGTTATGTCTGCTTGGTTTTCATGTCACCCTCCCGTGAGATTTTGGGCTCCTTTCTCTCTAATCTCAGCTGCTTCAGTGTTACCTGCAGCAGCAATAGGTGAAAAGTGCTGGGGGAAGCGTGATTTGTGCGTTGACGTTGTCCTTATAATGCACATGGGGAAATTAACTTAGAGCCTGGGTTATGAAGAGAGCTAATTAGTTAATCCATGTAAAGTGCTTTAAGACTCTCGGATGAGGGGAAAGAATAGCTAATGGGGAGCTCAGACAGGGCTCTCTTGATGCAAAGTGAATTTCAGACAAGAAATCCTTACTGTACAGAATGGAATTAAATTCAAGGGCTTGTCTAAAAGAAAAACCTCAGAATTGATCACATCCCAGTGAATAAAGACAGTCCATCAGTTCAAGGGCATCTTACACGTATATCCATGCCCGCTAATTATTCTGCTTGAAACCAGCCTTCCTGGCAGATTCCCAGAGTCGATGCATTGAGGACCTCAGTGTCAACATTAGCTTTATAGCAGACGGATAATTGGTGGTAAGTACCCAGAGCTGGACTGTGCTGGACAACATAATGGCAAAAATTAAATTCTTCCAACAAAATAGCTCTTTGCAAGCACGTTCAAGCAAAAACAGGCTCAAGAGAGAACTCCACTGCAAGGCAGAACAATTACAGAGCAATTAGAGGGGTGAACTTTACCAACTCACCAGCACAACACCTATTTTCTCCTCTACAGTCGTCTCTGTCAAAGCTTCAAACATTTCCTTTGTTCCCAACAACCGTCCCTGGCTAAATTACCGTCGGTGAGAACACTCTGCAGCTGTACAGCCGGCAGGGATGTGGGGAATGGTGTCTCGAAGCCCGTGCCCAATACTCCTGCATACTCATTTTGGCTCAGTCCTGCCCTCGTTGCTCCTTGGGGCAGGCTGGCCCAGGAGAAGGGCTTTGCACCTCCCTGCATTGGCCATTTTGAGCCCAGGCCGTACTCACGTCTCCGTTCGGCTTTGCAACACCAGTGGGGAGAGCGTCCAAAGGGGGGCTGCCTCTCGCCGAGGAGCGGGGCTGGATGTCATCGGCCAGGAGCAGACCCCAGCCCCCATCCTCGCAGGCGCCACCGCGGCTTCGGGTGCATTAGTGCCTGTCAATGGGAACGCTAAATACTCTTTCCCCTCCACCGCTCTGCGCCGACCAAGGGCTCTGTAGGCCTGAGATAAACTTTCTCCCTATTTATTTTAACACCTCCCTTCCCTCCTGTTGGCTCTCGCGTGAGCGGCCTGTGGTTGGTGGTAACCAAGATGCCACCGCTGCGGCTGCCCTGACACCGTCCCCGTCACCCCTCCTGCCTTGCGCTGCCGCTGGGCCGACCCCAGGCGTGCTGGGACGTGGGGCGCAGCCAGCCCCTCCGCCCGGGGCCCGCTGGCCAGCCGGCAGCCGCCCGGCCGTCGGGAAGGGCTGTGCCGTGCCGAGCGAGGCGTGCCAGCTCGCACTCACCCTGAGTGGCACGCGCGGGAAGCAGAGGTGACAGTGATGCAGGCGGCTTGAATGACTCCGGCTGCTCCGTCTAGCGAACGGCATAAATTGGGTTATGTTGTGAAGTTCTCTGTGAGGGCAGCTTTGCCGTTTGAGTGGCATTTCCATATTCTGTCGAGCAACCCACATGCCCATAAAATCTGATAAGTTTTCTCGGTCATCACTTTGTGTATTTTTATGAGTCTATTAAAATGTGATTTACATTTTTTCAATTTCCCCCCTCCTTTTCCCTTCAATATGCCCAAGGGACGGGCGAATTAGATTGGAGGGAGCCCAGGACCATATGGCCAATTGGATTAGGCGCTCCTAAGTGTTCAGCAGAAAGTAATAGGGGTTTTAAACCTGTATCCCAAATTCTGGATGCCTGTCTTGTCTGAATTGCCAAACAGCTCCATGTTTTAAGGCTTTCACAGAGTGCTGAAGACGGCGGTGTGGTGACAAGGATGCCCAAGGTCTGTCCTGCCGAGGACTTCGCGCTGCTCCGACCATCAGGGGCCAGCACTGGGGCGGCAGTCGGAATGCGTGGCCTCAGCTCCGGAGGACTCGGCCACCTCCACCCCCCTTCCTCCAACTCTGAAATCAATTACCAGCTAATCATTGTTCAAACTGAATATTTTTAGTCAGAAATAATGCTTTCTTTTTGAGACGACAGAAGAGTAAGTTATGCTTCCCGTATTTCTGCTTGCTCAGGGCAAATGCTGCAGCGTTCCCAGGATGGGAGCACAAAGGAGCCGCGAGTGCTGCCAGATGAAAATTTGCTTTCAAATTTGAGAGAATATTTGTAGAAATTCCTTTCTCTGCTATTTGCTCAATTCTGCTAACAACGGGTTGCCAGCCAGGTTCAAGGACAGACGAGCGAGTGGGCCTCTGAGCAGCCTCGGTAATTCTCTTTTCTCTGAAGAGACAGAAGGAGATTAATAGAAAAAGCGGCAGCAGGAGGATTTGTCAAGAAAAATAATCATTTTCAGATCAAGGAGGTACGCTATCTTGATAGTGAGCAAATGGCAGGAGCAAAAGGACTCCTGAGCCTGCCCCTCGTTACTGAAAGAAGCAAATTAAGGCAATAGCAGTGGAACACAAAACTAACATTTGGCTTTCTTCCTCCCTCAGTCACCCTCTTTCTGCCCGAGACCCTCGCAGCCCCCCCGCCCAGTGCCAGGAGCCATTTTGCAGCCCACGTTTCCACCCACGGGGCAATCGCAGCGTTTGCTCCGAGTTCCGCCGAGCAGCGCTGGGGCACCGCGTGCCATGCGCGCCACGGGCTGCTGCTGCCATCTACGGAGAGCCAGTCCAGCGGCCGGCAGGGACGGTGGGGACCAGACAGGGACAGGTGGGGACCAGCACGGCTGGAGGGGATATCCCTCTGCGTGGGAGTTAACGTGCTGCAGGAACGAGCAACGGAATGAATTGTGTGCACCGTTGCTGGGAGCAGTGGGCGGATGTGAGCAGGGGGTGGTGATGCAGCCCCAAGCCCCGAATCTTGGCTGGAGCATCCTAGCGCTTCTGGGCATCACCTGCCTGGGGCTACAGGTGCCATGTAGCACACCGGGCACGGGAGGATGCTCCACCATCTGCACAAGACACAGCAGCGCTGCAGCCAGGCTGCTCTCAGCTCCCTGACAGCGTGTTGCCCCTCAAGGAGCTGGTGGCAGATTTCGCAGGTGCCTGCAAGTGCCGTAAGCGCGGCCTGCAACGGCTGGCAGGAGGAGTCGCTGCCTGGTAGCGTGTGAGAGCTGCACCGTGCCCCTCGCGAGCAGGGAAAGCGTGTGGCTTAAAATCCACTTTGAGCTCTGCTGTTGACCACTGCTGTAGCTCACGGCACGCTTGAGGCTGCGGCGTTGAGGAACACGGCAGTGAACAAGCAATTGCTCGGCGAGCGGTGGCCGGGGCCCATGGCACGGCACTGGGGCAGGGCAGCGGGGCGCAGGGCAGCGGGGCGCCGGGCAGCGGGGGGGCAGGGCAGCGGGGTGGCGGGGCGCCGGGCGCAGGGCAGCGGGGTGGCAGGGCAGCGGGGTGCAGGGCACGGCGGGATGGGCAGGAGCCCGACCCCCTGCAAAGGGGCAGCAAAGGGGGGGGATGCACAGCGAAGGTTTTCCTGCTCTCAGGGGCTGGAGCTTTGTGAGCCACGTTCCCCTTCTCTCCATGGATGAGGGACCAATTTACGCTGATTAACAGGCAAAAATAAACTGGGTTCACTTTCCACCTGCGTTTGCATAACATGTGGCTGCAGTTTGTTTGTTTTCATTCTCGAATAGCCTTTGTATCCCCTGACAGTTTTCTGCTTGTAAATAGTCGAGTATCATGTTCCCTCTGTGGAAAACAGGGTCGACAAAAACCTGAAATCCAGCTTTTTTTTTTTTTTTTCCTTTTTTTGCAGCTGTGCTGCGATTTCAATTAACATATGCCTTGTTTTGCCCCTGGGGAACAGTGGTGAGAAGATGAGGAATGGGGGAAGTGTGGCAGGTAATGAAAGACACCTACTCATTTCTGCTCCAGCAGATAGTGCAAGTGCCCATTAAATGCTAAAATTAATTGTTTAAATTGTTCTGAACGGCATTTACGAAAATCGCCTTGTCAGTGCAGCTGGGCATTTGGTTTCAAAAGCTTTCCCTGCGTTATCTGCATCTTAACGTTTTAGCGGCAAGCTTCTTCACAACAAACTAATTTGTTCTACACACATTTATTTTCTCCCTGCACAACGCTTGCAAAAATACGTGGCAAAAATGCAGATAATTTTTTTTCTCTTGTTTTCATGCGGTTCTAGAGAGAAATTGCTCCAGTGCTCGGTGGCACCCCCCCACGACGGGGAGTCCCAAGGCGCCTCCCTGGCACCGCTGCCACCAACCGCCAGACCAGCTGCACCTGAAAATGCCACTGACAATCCCCCCGGTGCAGCTTTCTGCGGGCACGGTCAGCACCTGCGGGAGGGGGCACAGGGTGCACCCGAGACCCAGGAGGACGAGCAAGGAGGGAAGCGCTCCCAGTGCCCCCAGCCCACCCAGTGCCCCTGGCTCCTCTCCCATCCCGCTCAGGCTGAGATGGGCTGGAAGGGAGACAAAAACCAATAGCCCATCCCATTTCAGAGGGCAACTCTTGTGGTAACTAGATAAAATTTCTCCTGCGTGATGGCAGTTAAACAGTTCCTGGCTGGCGACTGCCGCTCCCAGAGGCTGCTCCCACAGGGACCCCGTCCCCTGGGTGCTGGGGCCATCGTGAGCGAAGCCCCCGGTAGCAGGGGCGGACGCTGGGGTCTCCGCAGGCAGGACAAAGTCCTGGTCAGGGAGAGGGACAGCTTGAGGTCGAGCACTGAGGGAGGCAACAGCTGTCAAGTAATATAAAGCTCTAGCAGGCTAATAATGCGTTCCGCTTTTCCAAAGACACAATGCCTGGGTGCCAGCAGCGGTGACAGGGGCCATCACGGAGACCAGACTGGAGCAGACATGTGGCCACATGGATCCGGGGGCAGGATCCGTGGCTGCAGGAGGGGTCCCGTCACCCGCATGGATTTTCCCCCATACTTTTTAACTGACTGCTGCAGTTAGCGAGCTCTCCCCCAGACCATCCCATCAACTTTATAAACATTATCACTACCATCAGTACTGCGTTTGCTGGTCTGTGTGCTGGGAGGGTCCCAGCTCTCCGCCTCCGGAGCTGTTTGGTGGGGGGCTCCGGTCCCCGGGGACCTGCACTGCCCTGTCCCTCGTGGGGCTCGCCCAGCCCATCCCCAGGGCTCCCCCCGGGAAGGGGCAGGGACCCTCCGGCAGCCCCGGTGGCCTGAGCACCGTGTGCTGAACCCATGCGGCTTTTCCTTCTTAACCTTGTCTTGAATGGGCTGGCTTCGGGAATAAACCTCTGAACCACAAAGAGCTTTGAAGGAATGATTTATCCGTTCAGAAGAAGCCTTCCGTTCCAGAAGAGGCTGCGAAGCTCTTCTCTGTTCCAGGTGTCTTAGGCTGGAGCTATTTACCTACTGTGCCAACGCAGTCATCTCGGGGGTGAGACATGAAATCACTTATGTGACTATGAATATTGTATGGCTGCTTAGAAATTAAAATGAATTTTGAGTCGCGTAGCATTCATATGCTCTCCTAATTTATATTTGAACAGGAAAGGAACTATTTTCTGTCTCAAAATCCAGCTTAATTTTTATCTTTATTATCTTTAGAGCTTAGTGAATAATTAATTCTTTTTTTTCTTGCAAGTTTTTGTTGGGATTGAAGGAAAATTAATTCAACCAAGGCCCTGGCTTTGTTGTCATTGACTTTGCAGGAGGCTGTGGAGGTCCCGGCGCAGCTGAGAGTGCTGCTGGGGCCACAAAACAATGCCACTTTGGGGATAAAGAGCCTCATCCTCCAAGTGGAGGAGCCAGGGGAGCGGGGCAGTGTCTCGCCACCGGCAGCAGCTCAGCACGGGGCCGGAGGACTCGGCGGGGCGGGGGTCCCGCTGGCTCCGTGCCCACGGAGGGTCCATCTCCTCCTGCTGCTGGGTTATTTCAACGTGAAGGATTCTCCTACCCACCTCGAGCCGCTGGGCAGCAGCGTCCAAATTACATACCAGGGCTTAAGCAGATGCTCATTCAGTCCTATTTTTCATGCTGATACATGCATAAAAAATTTTCTACCACTGCTCAGGCAGAAAGACTTTAAGGCCATTAATTGAAAATTAATCAGGAAAATATGTGTGTGATATCCAGGCAGGCGTGCAGGCCAAATGGAGGTGGACTCGATTAGAAAGAGAAATTGTGCTCGTCTTTTTTTATAGCATTAAGCGCATTCAGCGGCAGAGCGTAACCCCCGAGGCGGCTTCCCACCAGAGAGCCCTCGCGAGCACCAGAGGAGCCGTGCAGGTTCACCGTGTCCAGCGGGTGCCGTGGCTCCTGCACCACAGCATCACCCCATCGCTGCTCCCAGAGCCCCCCGGCTCCGTGGGACAGGGACAGGGACTGGGACTGGGACTGGGACTGGGACTGGGACCAGCAGGGATGGGGACCGTGTCGGGGACCGTGACGGGGACCGTGATGGCCTCGCCAGTGAGCGCTGGGCTGGGAGGAGCCGCTGTGAACACCAGCAACTTCCCGTTAGCTGCAGGGTGGGAGAAACACTGCTGGATGTCCGGAAGGCAAATGGATTCCGGGGATGTGGGTTGGGCACATGGTTTCTTGGACTCTGCACCACTTCAAGGGCTGGTACTTGTTTCTGATGAGATTTTTATTTTTTGTGTCATTGTGAAAGCTTTATTTATCTTTAATGAGAGATGAAAAACATGTATAAATTAACCTGTAGCAAATGAGGATAAAGAAAGCACCAATTCAATTAGCAAACAGGTGAGTGACAAACCCAAGAATGTGACTTTGCAAATGAGGAAAGGGGAGGAAAAACCTTTTCCCCTGGGAAGAGTAGTTCCCTCTGACAGGGGAGTCTGTGAGGGAAGCTGCAGCCCTGCTGCAGGGGCACGTGTGTAGGACCCACAGAGATAAAGGGAATACGTGCGTGGGGAGAGACCGTCTGATCAGACAAGGAGCGTGTTTTGAGATGACTGGTGCGATAGGCACCGCCCGGAGCCGCTGACGGGGTGAGCGGGCAGCTCAGCCCTGGCAGAGCGGCCGTCAGCTCCTGGCATGGAAACAAATGGGAAAAAAGGAAAAAGATCTGCATCGAGGATTGGCAGAGGGGTTCATAGCTCACTCCGGGGAGCCCCAGCCCGGCGATGCAGCGGGAGTGACCTTCTGCCGGCAGGAGCAGCCGGGGCAGCGCTCGGGGCCCCTCTGGCTCCGGCCCTGATCGCTGCGATAAATTATTTTCACCGCAATAAATTATTTTCTCCTGAGCGAGTGCCCCGCACGCCTGCCGGGTGGGCGCTGGAGACGTGGCCACGGGGGGCTTTGCCCGACGTTTCCTGACACAAACTGCCCTGGGGAGCACCGGCAGCCTGTTTGCTCATGGCACAGCTGAGTTTTCCAACCACAAGCTGCTTTTGTGAAAAATTTGCTGGCAGCTTAAGGTGTGAATCCACAGAAATTAATTCCAAAGTTTCTGAATATGCGTTTTATTATTTTAGTGGGAGGAAGATCCTGTTATCTTGGCAGCATCCCTTTATACAAAAAAATTAATAGACTCAAAATAAATATGCTGTTTCAATCAGCTATTTGCCGTCAATGTAGCCAGCCAGAGATTCATTGCTGTGCCTGGTTTATGTGAATGAACCAAACAGCTTCACTTCCCGCATTTAATCAGTTTAGTGTCCTGTGCTAGCTTGGTATCAGTTTTCTCCTAATAGCTTGGTTGTTTCCAGGTGTTTCCCAGTGTTTGTTGTTCTCTCCTGCTGTTATCAGCATCCAGGCCCTGACTCTGCCCTGGCCTCTCCTCTCTGGCAGGGGTGTCCCCAGCCCACGGCCGTGGCCCCGGCACCCGATGGGCACCGGTGATGCCCGGGGCCCCCGAGCCCCCGGCCAGCCTCACGGGCACGGTTCCGCCTGGCTGCAAGTGTTTTGAGGGGCATTCGCAGCTAATGAAGGGGAAGGGAGGGAGCGCTCGCAGAGATTCGGCTTCCACAGACATTACTGTTGAAGGGTTTTCATTTGCGCTGGCAGGAGCTGGGACCTGTTGCTGTCGGTGCTTTGTGCGATGACGGCAGCCCTGCTGTGATTGGCATCCTAATCAATCGAAGTATTCTGCTGACTGCTCTCCCGCCTCCTGCAGTGGCGTATTTCACTCCAGCCTGGACGTATTTATGAAGCAAAGCCTGTGTTTTGATAAGATTATTGTTTCTACCCAGCTGATGTATTTGCTCCTGTGAAGCGTGGGCCAAAATCCTGCCGCCAGCACTGCCATCTCTCGTGGGTTTACTGCAAGTGTTGCGGGTGTTTGTGGTTTATCTCATGTCTCAGAGCTTGGGTAGAAGGAGAACCCTGGGTTCTCCCGCATTTAGGATGAGTTAGTCCGCAGATCAAGACAAACGCTGGGGAGGAGGCTCCGTTATTGGGGCACAGCAGCTCGAACAGAGGGACATTTTCAACAGTATCGCACTGTGTACTTGAGCTCCCTGACCTTAAATAATTTCACCTTAAAAAAGTCTTAAAAGAGCTATTTAAAGGAGGGAGTAAAGCTGGCTATATTTCAGCATTGCTTTTCTGCCAGCACACTGTACTTTTTATAACGTGAACTTCAGTGATCCCTCAGTGACCTCCCCCTCCCCAGACAGGGTCCCTCGCTGCGGGGGGACGGGACGGGACGGGACGGGCAGAGCGTGTCCGCGCCTCAGCAGCCCCACATGGCTCTGGAGGCGAGACCACCCAGCCCGCCTGGACCCTCCACCGCCTGCACCCCGCCGAGAGCCAGCGCAGAGGGGTCGTGGTCTGGGCAAGGAGCGCAGCCAGAGCCGGGATGCCGGGGCAGTCTGGGCTGAGCTCAGATCTGACTCTTCGGGCGTTTCTCCACTTGAGCCGTTCATAACACGTGCGCTGCAGAGCTTGAGCGCTGACAGCAGAAGAAAAATTATGTTTGAACAGAAAGATTTTCAAAGTTTTTCTAAGAGCTTTGGAGTCTTTTTAAACAACTTTATCTCTTAATTCAAAAGTCTGTTTGAATAAGCCAAAATGAGATCAGTATGGAAGGACTGGAAGATCATCTCCTAACCAACAAAAAGCAGCGATTCCTTCCCATTCAACTCAATTATCCCTGACTCAGTCTTGGGGAAAACAGCCACGATTGCTTTTCTGCCAGCTCTTGGCTGGCGAGTTAATAACATTGCATCCCGCGTTTGATGCACCAGAGGATTTTGCAATTACTCCTGAAGAATTTCCCTGGAAGGGGCTGGGGAGGGGTGCAGGGGACGGGCGTGCACTGGGAGGTGAGATGACTTGTGCGGTTTGATGTCACCCTGGCCCTCGCTCCCTCCTTTTAGGACACTGCGGGAGGACCAGCGCATGCAGACCCCGGGGGGCTGTTCTGGTCCTGGGGCCAGGCTGGGCCAGGGCCGTGAGCGGTGGGCTCTGTGGCTGGGTGAAATAAGGATGAACTGCGTTGGGCTGATCTCCTCTGCTCCAGCGCTAATAGAGCTTGCACACCGCAATGAGCAATAGCACGTAGCAATCGTGCTCCCTGGCTGCCGCACTGAGCCCTGCGGCTGTGGGACCACGGGCACGTTTTGTACGGCCCCTCACCAGCCCGAGGGTGAGCTGGAAGGGGCTGGGGCTGCTGCCGGAGTCGCTCCACTCCTGATTTGGGCGTTGCAGAGAGTGGAGCAGTCCAGGGGCGACCTCGCCCGCCGGTCCAGAGCTGGACCTCATGGGGCACAGCCGGCTGAGGGAGAGCTCCCGATGGGCATCCCCAGGCAGGAGGATGGAAGGAGGGCTCGTGCCGAGCTCCCTTGGGCAGGAGACACGGTCTGATCGCCCACGGCTGCAGGAGCTCTACATCACGGCGGACGCAGTCAGAGGGGTCCCGCACACCTCGGGTGGGTCTGGGCCCCCAGCAGTGCAAGGCAGCAAGAGTTAAAGGCGGCGTGTGGGCAGAGGTGCCAATCCCTTTGCATGCAGGTGACGTTCGAGGCTTGGCTGTCACCATCTGGCTGTCCCAGCCCTCCATCACACGCTGCCACGGCACCCTACACTGCAGCATCACTGGAGACCCTGACGTTGCCTCCTGTATTTCCAATATCGGGCTGTGGCCATCCCAGTGGACAGGCTGCACCTTCCCCTTCACCAGCGCATGGCTGCCATGCCACGTCTTGTCAGCCACATCCACAGACATGGATCTCTTCCCAAAAACAGACCAGGACTGGGGCGACTCTGACTGAGAATCGTCTTTGTCAAAGCCGTGCGCAGGAGGGAGGCGAAGCTTTGCTGTGAAGTGGCGCAGCCCCGCGGGGTCCCCGGGGAGAGGGGGCTGCTCAGGACAGGGAGGGGACAGGGGACCACCAGCCACCCCTGGGGCTGCCGGCCGGACAGAAGAGCGTTGCCAGCAGCTCCTGCAATACAGGGCTGGGGTTTCTCCTGCTGCTCGAGGTCAGCAGGCAGTAACCTGGGCTTTCAGCAAAGCAAGCTGAATAAATAAACAGATAAAATAAAATAAATAGAAAAATGTAAATAAACAAATTAGACAATGTAAACAAACAATTGAATGAATGAATAAACTGTAAATTTCAGTTTAAAGAATGTTTCTAGCCCTGCTGGCTGCTGGGGAAGGGGCAGCCCAAGCCGAGTGCCCCTCACAAGCTCCCAGTCCCCAAGGCAAGGGACAACAAATTAGGGAGGTGTCACGGATTTTGTCAGTTCAGATGCCAACCTGAAAAATATGGTGTTTGGGGGTGGTTTGAAATCCATTTTTCAAGCAATATTAATTTCAGATCAACCTGTGCTTCTTCCTTGGCCTTCAGGAGTGCTGTGAGCAGGAGCCGGCTCGGAGGCGATGGAAATGTTTGTGCTCCCCGTGCTTTGCTGCCGGCGCCCCCCAGGACTCCCCGCGCCTGAGCCTAAGTGGAGGGGATGGGTGTCAAGCTTTAACTTCTCGCTGTAGTTAATAAATGTCGTGTGCTTTTTACCTTTGCCTGGTCCTTTCTGATTCCTTCCCTTACACCTCCTAATACGTTCCCCGGCTCCTCTGACAAAGGCATTTTACAAGATGGATAAGTCCTGTCTCCTGCTGTAAAAACCGGCACGGCAGTGAAAATGATCGAGGGTGGCACACAGTGCCGGCAGCCGGACCCCGCGCCGGCGCCATGGGGAACCCCCTCGCCCAGAGAGCGTGGATCCCTGGCTGCTGCCGCGCTGTCGCAGCACGGCGTCGGGAACCCATTGACAAACCCAACCCTGTAATCCCTCCTTAAGCACTTCGGTAATGAGAGGATTAGCCGGGGCTCCTCTGCTTGCCAGACACGGTGGCTAAGCCTGAAAAATCTTGTGCTGCTGGCGGGAATTCTAGTGCCCTCCCGCATCTCCTTGCCCACCCCTTCCCACCGAGGGGCTTTGCTCGTCCTCCTCTCGCGTGCGAGGATGCTGCTCCCGTCCCTGCTGCACTCCAGCCCCAGGATGTGCCAAGCCTGAGCCCCTGTTCATTAGCAGCCCCACATTTCCCAGTCTCTCGCTAAGCCCTGGGGTTGGTGGGGGACTGGGGGCAGCGTGGGAGCACCCGTGGGCAGGGCACCTTCGCTCAGCGCTTCTGCAGGACGCCTGCAAACACACGGAGGCTCTCAAAAATCCAAAGCCACAGACTATCCCCAAACTAACCCTTCCCACTTTGAACTATCAGCCCCGGTCCGCAGCGGGATGTCCCTGGGACACGTCTCCAGCTGGTGCCCCGGGGCTCCCTCAGAGCGCCCAGAAATGGTCCTGCTGCTGTCAGCATCTCTCTTCCCTCCGGGCTGCGCATCCCTTGCCGGCCCCTCCGCCCCGGCCTCCGCAGCAGGACAGCACCTCACGGCAGCCCTCAGCTCTGCCTCCGGCTCTGCACGCCCAGCACAGCCATGATTTTTAATGATGTGCAGTTTGGCTTAGAACACAGCCAGGGACCCGGTGGCTGTTTTATCCAGGGGTAGGAGCTGCCCGGCCGGGCTGTTTAAGCAGAGGAGAGGAGCAAAGGTTGCAGCCTGGCCAGGCGTCCGCCAGACACGCAGGGAATTGATTTGGGATTGCGTTTCTGTGCAGAAGGTGATATAACAATCAGATATATTTCACTTGTGGGTCTGAGTGCAGAGCTCTATTATTCATACTATGGCTTTAAGTTATAGCCAGTTGTGTCAAATGTACCAATTCCAGCAGCTTTAATAGAGTTGGCCTCTGCACCCCTCTCCAAGTGGCAGCTGATATTTTCTGCCCACATCAGTTGTATCTACGAGGGAAAAATATTGAGTGCTCCCTGCGGCTGTTGTTCCAGAGCACGTTAAGGGGAGGGGAGGTTTCCTGACCACGCTGCCGGTGGGGTGACGCCACGTGTGCCTGCGTGCACACGGCCAGGCATCTGTGGTTACTGTTTCAGCCAAAACACAGCGTTCCCACTGGGGTTGCACTGTCACCGCCACCATCACCATGGGGCATCACGGCCGCCCCACGCTGCCATGATCAAGCAGGCTTTGCTCCGTCGGCTGCAGCCCAGCCAGCGCCTGCGCTCCCGCAACTGTGCCTTGGAGGAGCAAAACCAAGCTCCGCGTGGTTTGCAGCTTTCCTTGCCCTTTGCCCACCAGTTTGCAAACTGATGCCCAGTGCAACCTGCCACGTACGCGTCAGAGCATGACAGAAAACGGGACTTTACTGGGGCGTTCGCTCATCAACGTTTTTCACCTGTGCATGGTGCTGCAGCTGTCACCAGTGAAACGCCCGAATGGGTGGGAGGAAAAACCTTTAAATTCTGCTCATGAGCTCAAGGCTTCCCCCGAGCTGCCTGTTGCTGCACCTTATTCCTCCTGCCCCAGCTGTGGGGAGGCTGCAGGGCTGGGTGAGTGTTGTGTGCTGGGCATGGAGATACGGGAGGAAAGGCTTCCTGGGAGCGATAACACCCTCCTGAGAGGCAGCAGGGCTGTCCCGAGGCTCGTGGCCCTCACCCGGGACAAGGGAAGGGAGGGCAGGCTGTGCCCGTCGTGCTGCGGGAGACCCTCGCTTTGCCCGCAGCCTCTTCCCTCCTGCACACCCCAGCCCTGGCGACTGGGACCCGGCTGCCGTGTTTTGTAGAGATGGGAGTGGGTTTGGAAGGAGTTGGTCCTGGCAGCCGATGTCCCAGAGCTCCGCTGACCCGAAGGAGGAGCTGTGGGCAGCCCTGCCAGAAAAATCCATCTGGAAACTCAACCGGAGGAGCTGCCGCAGGCAGTGGGAGCATTGTGTGTGGGTGACCCTCGCTGGTGTGCCCGGGGATGCTCCGTCCGGGCTGGCTAACCTGGGCCGGCTGGGCACCGCGCAGCAGCTCCAGCACCCTGCGGGCTCAGGGCGTGTTCCCACGCTCCCTGGAGGGGACAGGTCCTGCCCCTGCTCCAATGCTCCCGCTGCAGCCGGGATGGGGACCCTGGGGACATTTGGCCTGTCTCCTGCTGGTGCTCAGAGCTTGGTCTTTGGTCTGTAATTGAATCAGGTGTTTTAAAACAAGCTTTGGTCCCTTGGAAAAGGAAATTCTCCTGCCTGCCCCCATTGCCATGGTGCCTGTAAGCAACTGGCAATCTGCCCACCTCCTAATTTTTGTAACTAATTACGTCTCGTTATCTCGCATCAGGCCAGTAGCCAGCATGTCTCTAAATGATTAATATGATGCACACAGCAACACAAAACTGCGTCTTTCATTCACCACCAGAGTTATCCTGTTTTTCTTCTTGTTATTTACCTTAATAAAATGGTGAGAAAAGCAGGGAAGGCAAGAAATCAGTATCTGCTGTTGGGTGAGCAGCTGGGAAGGCGAGGAAGCAATAGGGCTAGGTCAGGATGTTTTGGGGGCAGGACAATGGTCCTTGAGGAATCTATAATAAAGGTTTAATACACAGGAGCCTTTAATTGGCTTGTAAATTCCTCTGACCCTCTTTTTGGTGTGTGGCCCACTGACACTCTGCAGAAGGGTTTTTGAAACCTAAAGGTCTTGACCCAAGATGAGAGAATTTCCAGAAGATGGAGGAATTTTTCTTTATTTGCTTTCTACGTTTTTTTTCCCCTATAGTATCTCCAGTGCAACCAGGAGGGACCTGGCTGCGGGGGCTCATGCTGCAGGCGGTGATGGAGGCTGTGCCCGCCCCGTGCCTGGCCCTGGGAGCAGCCAGCCCTCTCCACGGGTGCCCTGCAGCGCTCAGACCAAGGGGAGAAGGCTTCCTCCTGGGGTAGGTCCCCACCGTCCCCAAAAAGTGGATCAGAGGGAGCAGGGTGGCTGCTGAGCCCGGACACTGGTGCGACCTGTCACCTGCGTGGCTTGGCAGAGCGCTGCCACCCCAGCCGGTGGCTCCACAGGACACGGGTAGGTCTGACTACGTGACAGCAGCCACTTGGTAAGCACACGAGCGCCCTGGCACCATTAGTGCCCTGATAACACTGCACTAATTGTGTTGTGTGGGTGATAACACAGGATTCGTGCTCTGCCCCACGGCAGCGCTGGAGCAGCAGCTCCGCTCCCCGGCGAGGGCGCGTGGCTGAGACGGCTGCCGTGTGCCATTGCTCGGCTATCAGCTCCGTGCACATGGCTTGTCATGGGGTGTGTGCGCTGAGCCAAGAAATTAAATTGTAGTGGCTTCATCAATATTAAGTTAGATGATACTCAAAAGAGCCTGAGCAGAGGCACCAAGCTCGCTCTCAAAAAGAAAAAAAAGGACCAGTTTGGTACCCCTGAATTTGTCCTGTTCCATCTGCTTCGACCCTCGGCAGGAGGGTCGCTGTGTCGCCCTGGGAAGGCTGCAGCAGCCACGGTGGTGTGTCGATGCTGGGAGGGAGCTGGGCTCGCTCGGTGGGAGGAAACCCTGTGCGAGCGGTCCAGGGCAGGCAGGCGAGCGGGGCTCGGGGTGTTCGGTGCTCAGACCCGCCGAGAGCCGGCTCCTCGCCTTGGCCCCTTCTCGCCCCGAGCTCGGCTCCCAGCAGCGCCCCGGCTCCCCCCGCTAGCAAGGGCAGGCAAGCACTTACAATGATGAGGTATTCAGCACTGACACCTTTTAATTCCCCAAATGATTAACTTTCAGCGGATTAGAGCTAGGATGGCTATTTAATTAACAGACACGTCAAGCTTGCTTATGAGTCATTAAAAAAAACCCACCCTAGTGATTGACTTGTTAATACGGAAGAAATCAATTAGATTTTTTTTTTTTCCTCCTCTGAAGTTTTTGGCTCCAGCCAAAAGGATGGAGGAAGAAAGGATGCTGGGACTCAGATGAGGTTTATTCTTTCCAGAGGAGATTGCAGGAACAGCTTAATGCAGGGATTTGCAGTGTTTCCCGGGAGGCAGACACCGAGCCCTGTCCCAGGGTGCAGCGGAGGACGGGAGCAGCCCCTCGACACTGGGCTGGTCGTGGGGTGGAAAGCTGCCCCGTCCCCCCTTGATCTCCCTGTTTTCTCCTCCAGGGCCAGATTCCAGGTGTCCCGCTGCTCCCAGTGCCCCTTCCCACCTGCTTCCCACCTCCCCTGAACTGCCTGGCCCCCATCCCAGCCAGCCTGGGAGCGGGGACAGGAATGCCAGGGGAAGGTGGGGGCAGCAAGAGCAGGGGCTGCCCCGGGGCTGGAGCTGCTCCTTCTCCGCTCCAGAGCTGGGGGTGATTGTGGTGCTTCTGGGGGAGGCAGGGTGGATCCCACGGTGGCAGCGGAGGGATGGCAGCCTCGTTAGAAATGGATCCTGCAATTTGCTGAGTTAGTGCATTTTTTTTTTTTCCCCTCCGATGTAATCATTATGTCTCTTAGGCAGCAAAGGCCAGACCTGAGCAGGAGTCTTCTGCTCGGGGAACAGCTGATGAAGTTCAGGGGCAAAGAGGAATTAGCAGGAATTTGGGAGCTGAAGGCCGTGCAGGTGGTGGGAGCTGCAGTTAGTGCTGTGGTGGGAGCCCCGGGTTCAGCCGGGGGTGCTGGGCCTGGGGTGGCAGCAACAGTGCTGGTACTTGGGGAGGTTTGAGGATTTTCCGTGCGCTGCATCGGCGTCAGGGCGTGGGAGGGCCGGGCATCGGGCCCTTCTGCTCCCTGGGGAAAACCCACAAGGGGTTAAATGCCTTTCTTATACACAATTATAAATTTCTGTCTGTGGAGTCTGACTTTATGCACAGAAACTCTGATTGCTCAAATTGTAGATTGCCTCTTGACATTAATTACTATGTAAATCTGGCAGATTAACATTGTCAGATGATGAGTGGCAAGTTTCAGTTGCAGCCAGTCTCCCAGGAGCTCCGCTGTTGCAGAAGTTGCCATAGCAATTTTTTCCCCTTGTAAAAAATGATAATAAAATAAAACCAAAACAAACCAGCGCATCCCTGTGCTCCCACCCAAGCGCTGGTGCTTTCCCTGCTGCCCCCTGGTTCCTCGTTCAGACCCTGTTAGAGCAGAAGATGAAGTTGCATTTTGACCCGTCAGTGGATTTAATGCTCTTCCAGTGCCTGTCTGGCTCCTCTTAGCGCTTGATGCCCAAGTGACCGTGATGGGGAAGGTCATCGTGGCTCCTGCACAGGGCACAGGCTGGATCCCGCTCCTTCGGCTTTGATTGCTCCGTGTGCCCCTCGTGCCAGCCGGGCACGGTGCAGTGGTGCCACGGAGCCCAGTGGGCAGCACGGCTGCCTTTGGGGGAGAAGAGCTGCAGCTGCCCCTCTGTGTCTGCTTGAGGAGATTTGATTTTGTTATCTTGGTCTCTGAAACCAAACAGAGAAAAGAAACGAAACCCTCATTTTTCACTTGAGATTAAAGACGCATGAGCAGAATTGAGCAGGGCTGCTCACCACAGAGTCAAGAGGCTTTGAAGGTGAGCTGCAAAGCTCGCTAAATAAATTGATAAACTGCCTCAGATCTCCGATCAGGAGCAGAACAGGCAGACAGCTTCAAAACTGACTGCATCTGGGGGTGCTTTGAAATGCGTCCCC